>CAAKMY010045454.1:0-13503 GCA_901111285.1 Corrigiola litoralis | reverse complement strand
GTAAAGTTGAGCTATCAAAACAACATGAATCAGGAAAAATAAGTAAAAATAAGTAAAGTTCAGAAAAATAAGTAAAAATAAGTAAAGTTCAGAAAAATAAGTAAAAATAAGAAAAGTTCAGAAACAATCAGGAAAAATAAGAAAAATTCAGATAAGATAAGATAAGATAAGTGAAAATAAGTTAAAGAGAACAGGCCCTCACTATGAATAAATTAAACCACTAAAATATCTAGCCTCAGGCCTTCAACGATGATAGCATATCCTATAAGAAGTTTCCCCTTTACTGCATACACACTGAAGATATGCAACATAAAATTTTGGAGTACTAAAATGTTTGCAATAGAATATACCTAGAAGTTGTTGATCCTGCTTAGCTGTTGTGGGATATTTGGAAAGGATTTCCTGGCATTGTTCTTGTAGCTCCTTTGCTGCCTTTCTTTCCTCACTAGGAATTGAAGGAACATCTCCATTAGACCAAGTAGGCAGTGTTCTAGCTGCTGCAATAACTGCTCCATCAACAAAACCATCTCCATCTTTCGCTGGTTGACCTGTTTAAGATGGAAAGTACTTGAAAATATTGAACAAAATGAAGCATCATCGTATTCGCAGAATTTATTAATAAATAAAGTCAAAAACTTACTGTTATGATAATACTCAGCTGGAAGACCGGTTATGTTGAACACAGACAAGAATGTACCCAAATGAAGTCGTGAATCCCCGGAGAAAGAGATAACATCCCAGGGGTTCTGAAGATACACAGCGTTAAGAAAACACGAACATGTAAAATCTGTCAACAGATCAAAGATCTTATGCTCAATGAAAGTTCTATTAGTTTTTTCCCGCTTACAAAAGGCATTATAGAATACTATGAAGAACATTTTGAAGCATTATGTCAGTGATGAGCCTACAATATACCAAGCACGATAATGCACCAATGTTTATGTACATCCTGCATTTGGTGGTAACCATAAATTCGAGAAGCTAGGATGGGCCTTTTTAATATGCAATGGTTTATAGGGAAAACAGCTGTTTAAACTTGTTGGCCACAATTGAACTCATGCAAGTCCTTATCGTAGAATCTCTCTTAGAACCAGGGGCAGATCCATGATTTGAAAAGTAGGGTGTGGAACCAATTTCAACATAAAAAATTAAAGGGAAAAACGAGTTCGACATTTATCAATTATAAATTTCCAAATTACAATCCAATTAAACAAAAAAGAGTTCTAATTAATATAATAACTCGTTTATAACAAAAAATGAGTTCCACAAAAGGCGGCTGGGCGTCGGGACTCGAGCAGTCGGAGTGGCTAGGGCTGGGCCGCTGACATGCCGCTCGTGGGTCGCCGGCGTGGCGGCGTGGTAGAAGGGGAGAGAACTAGAGAAGGACTTGGTCTCGTTTAGTGTTTGTTGTTTGAGAAGAGAGAGAAGGAGAGAGAAGTATGGGGAAAAAGAGGAAAAAGTGACGGTTGATTTTTCGAGTGGTGAAAGTTGTGTTTTCTGTTTCAAGGTGAAAGGACAAAGATTCCCTTAATTTTCAAAGTATTCAAGTTTTTTTTAGGGGTGCGGTTCTTGCAATTAATTCGGTCTAACAATGGCACTGACCCACGTATACATATAAGCGTACAAGGCTAAAAGAACTGACAACTCCATTCACAGACTTAAAATACCCACACTTTCAACAGCCAATCATGAGTGTTACATGTTAGAAGCAAGATGGTGTAAGTGCTTGTGATGGAGAACATCTCCAGCATAAATCCCCTTTTATTTGATAATCCAATTAAAAAAAAACATAGGATATAGCGATAATGTTATCGTAAAACTTGTACAGAAGACAATAAGACGGTATCCTAATAAAATGAAGTAATATATTATCCTCGTCATAATAGAACTGGTATTATAAGACTTACTAGCCTCCGTAAAAATGAAAATATGTGATGAGTTTGTGGTGCAAATGGGTTCAAGCTTATGTTCTGAAAGGTGCGTCTGAATGGGATGCTGTGGTCAGTCAGGATAGTTCTGTTGCTGTAAAGAATCTGTTCAGAATCAGGGATGAGTTGCTTGGCAAGTTCAGTACTGTTTCTGATGCACAAGCTTTTCTGGTACGTTGTGCAGTCTCTGGTAGATTAAAAGTTCCCAAGGTTTATGACATTTTTAGAACAAAGTATAGTGTAACTGTGCCACTGAAACACTGAAACACTGAAACACTTACTTAATTCTGAAGTTTTCCCTAGGCATGCTTTGATAGCCACATTTGCTGCTAGGAATGTTCTTTTGACTGATGATAATCTGCAGAAATGTTCTTTCCAATTAGCTAGTCAGTGCAGATTATGCAGAAGAGCCACAGAGTCAAGGGATCACCTGCTATTCCAGTGTGCTTCTGTTCAGAAAATTTGGTCTAGTTTGATGCATTGGTTAGGATTCTATAGGCCCTGCTTGCCTTTTATCAGAGAAATGAATAAGTCAGAAGATGTATCAGAGCAAGAATGAAAGGAAAAAGAGGAAATTTTCGAAGCCTATTTGCTGCTCTGAGCTATGAGCTTTGGTCTGAAAGAAACTTCAGATCGTTCACTGATACAAGGAGAGAAGATCTTCAGATTGCTGACCACATTAAGGGCTTTGTAATGCTAAGATTCTGTTAATCTGTTGCTAGCTTAGTAGTTTCTGTAATGTGGGTTTCGTCTTGATTTGTACTCTTAGTGGCTCCCTAATTATGGGGACTTTTTGGTTGGTTTAGGCTTGTATTTTTTCTCCAAAATTTATACTAAATGCCTATCTGATTCCTTTCAAAAAAAATGAAAATAAGAACGAGAACAATAAAGTCTCCCAAATACCAATATATTAAAACTATCAAAACCCAACATGATATTTTGTATTTCCGAACTCGTTTTCTTGCTATTCTCATCATTCTCCCCCTCTCGAGAAGAAAATCGACTACGAGTTTTGAAGATAAGATAGAATAGTGCCGCAGTAAGGGGGCGATCAAAGTTCTTACTTTTGATGTCATATAAACTGGGTAATGGGATGAGGGTCAAGTTTTGGGACGATACGAGGAAAACCAATGTGTGTTATACCACATTGTTCACTCAAATCCATAGCGCTTCTGCTTTGCAATATGTCAAAGTTAGTGCAATTTATTGTTGAGTGGGTAATTCTTCGGATTTCCGATTATGGAGAGCTCAAGATGAGTGGGAGATGGATGAGCCTACTGCTTTGAATTCATTGCTACAGTCAGAGTATCTCAGGTGACGATGTTTGGGTCAAGGGAAGTGTGGCATTCTCTTGCAAGTCTTCCTCAATGTCTCTTGTTGGGCCTACTTCCACCGCGTTAAGTTAGGTATGGCATTTGGAAATCTAAAGCTCCTCTTAAATTGCAGGATTCTTGTTGGGAATATGGTGTTGGGAAAAATGGTTTTTTAAGGAGCGCCCACACATCTTTCCAAAGATGGGCGGTCAACAAAGGTTTGAGTGGCCGTCTTGGGCCATCTCGACGACAATCATCTTTTTATTCAGGCACCAACGATTTAAAATAGGGGGGGGATTTGTTTGGTTTTTCTGGAGCAACCACGCAGATTTAGGGGCTGACGTGGCTTGGGCGGCGATTTGTATTAGTAGGGCGGCGCATCTTGTGCAGGTGGCGGCAACGGCTCACAGGGGGAGGGGTGGGGCGTTGATCATTGGGGGTGAGAGGAGGAAAGGAGAGGAGAGAAAGAAAAGATGTAAGGAGACCTAATCCCCACCCTTGATTTTAAATCCAAGGGCGAGGACAGGTTCGCATTTGAACCTAATCCTATATATGAAAAAGTATGTCGAATCTTTGGAGCATCAATTTGCTCATTATTTCTCAACAGCCGACTGAATTGGAATACTCACTCGCAACTTCATGAACTGCTTTTCAGCAGATCTGTTCAAACCTACTCTCATCAGTCACCACAGCAACTGTTGAATTTCATTGTTCTTGTGAATGCTCATAGCTGTTTATGGTGGATAGTACTCAAAAAAAGCTTTTCCCTTTTGAGGTTATCAACATTAATCAACTTAAAAAAACATTAGTAATTTATTGACCTAGCAACTTATCGTTTAATTATCATCGCAGAAGAAGTCCAGCTACCTTTAATACCACAGAAGATTACAGTAGGTGGAAATTAATAACAAAGATTTCAAGGCATCTAATGCAATGATCCCAGAAATTACCACAGGTGAGGAAAATCCATATCTCTGCATAAGCATATGGTTCTGCTGTCCACCAAGGTAGTTCACAGTCATCTGCGAAGAGAAACAAAGTAAATGTTGTCTCAATATTTTCATTATTGAAAATAAAAACCAAAAGGAGGAGTTTGTAAACACAGTAGAACAAATGGGTAGTCTGATTTGATAACATATTCCTAGGCCCATATATAATATATATCATAGTCTTATACTTCAGGTGTTGATGAAGAACTCCTCTAACTAAGGGAATCCTCCCAAAAGTCAACTAATGTTCCAGATATCTTGTATAACATAAAAGGGTATTCATGGCATACAAGAATCTTGCGTGGCAATGACGTATCCTTAACTCCTAAAATGACTATGATACTAGTAGTCAGTCCCTTAGAGGATGTCCAGTGCCCCAGTTTCCCTTTAGAAATCCAAATACAAGGTACAACTATAAAAAGCAACTTTCATATTTCTTTTACTTCCGAAGGGTCCTTGGTTGTTTCCAAATACAGCACGTTTACAGTTAAGGAGGACATTTACAACACAGGCTTGCTACAAAAAAATAAAAAAAAGGTTTTTTGGGAATGTAAATAGAAAAGAAAAAATAGGTTAAAATTACTTTCTCATTGGAGTATCAATCGAGTACATTTCCCACTACATAGGTACTCAATTTGAAAAAGTCGTAATTTAAGATATACTAGTTTTAAAATGTCTAACATATGATGCAGCAGGAGCTCAAGGTAATACACTCAATTTTAGAAACAGAAAAAGATAGCATTCGTAAACAATCACAATTCCTCCAGTTCAGTCAACTTGCGTTGATAAAAAGCGTGAACTCTCATGAATTATATGGTCTCACTGGCCTCAGAATTGCCCCGAGTAATTCATCCTAGAGAATAAAGCAGGCTAAGCTTCCTTCATTGTCTAATTAGTCATACAAGTTACAGGTGAATTTGTGAGCAGTGACAACGACAGGTCCTGCACACGGAGTGTGCAGTGAACTTTTTGATGTGCGATGACTCCCAGTGATTCATACTCCTGTTTCTCATATGTTAAGGATGGCGAGCAATGAACATGTGATGATTCTCAGATGAAAAGAGGTATAGAGGATCACAGAAATGCAGCAGCAGACAACATGCTTTTCCTGACAGTGACAATCTCTACACACTGTACACAGTTTTGGACTTTACTTTGGGAGCGTTGAGCAGAAATTAGGAGCAGGACCACAGCTCTTTTCTGAGCTGTTTTGAACCCCTTACAAACGTTGAGAGTCAAATAACAAGAAAAGGACTGCACGTACCAGCTACTCGAAATTTCCGTATTTAGCTTAGTATTTTCCATCTCTGTCCTTAATATTTTTTTTTTTAGGGTCAACAGGTCGAGGGGACCTTTATTGCAACATATCCAACTCTGCCAAGGTTAAGGCACCTGACGGAAAATAGTTTTTATAAGTTGCTCCACCCCGTTAGAAGGGGAGAGCCTAGCAACATAGTACCCTAAAGAATTCCCAGCCCGTTTTCATGAGATGAAAAGAATTACCAAAAGCACTAGTAGCATGGCTGATATCATTAAGCACCAGGTCATCAATTCCTCTCCCAGCCGCAGGAACCTTGGAGGACCAGAATCATCCCTAGGCAAAAACTCTTCAAGACCACGTTCTTAATTTACACCGCTTTACAATCTCTGCCCCAAACCTGCCCGCAATCAACTAAGCCACCCTCGATCACTACTTATGAGAATAACGACGCACAGCTAAAGTAAGAATGTGGCATGCTCATCCCTAACTCAAGCACTCCACTCCAATACAATCAAGAATCACTGCATCAGTATTCACTTTCACAAATCTAGTGAAAGGATGATGCAACTCCCATCGTTTGCATCCCCACCAGTTGCGATGACCTCCACGTGGGGAGCCTTTCCATGGAAGACCTGATCATTACGAACTGCCCAGAAAGCGCACTCCAGTGCAAGAACATAACCCAGCTCCTCTGTATCGCGTCATTAGGAACTCCAACCGGTCCACAAAAGAAAATGGCGCATGCACCAGCAAAGCATTCAAAGCACTATTGTCCCAAACTTGACGACTATATGTAAAGTCAAAGATAACATGCTTAATCGTCTCGTCGCCATGGCCACACAAATAGCATCTACAAGATGGAACTGCAAGTTTGTAGCAAAGTCTCTCTATATCTAACAACCACCAGTACAAGCTTTCCATACAAAAATGTACTTGGTGAAACATGCTGCCACATCTTCCCCCATATTCCATGTACACCATCACTCCTTCCATACCAGTATACCACCACTCACTAGTTACCGAAATTTCCCAACCACGACCCAGACATCACTGACTTCATGGAATAAAGTCCATCTTAACCGGCCACCAAAACATGATATGTATGGGAAGGCGAGAAATCAACAGAATCTCCTTTATCAACTCAGCATGCTCCTTTTTAATCAGCGGCCCAATTATATTCTACCTCTACTCTTTTGCAACATCAATTAACTCTATCACTCTCATATAATTATCCACAGCAAACCTTGGCATAGGAATGCGAACAGAAGTGTTACCATGAGGGTTTGCTGGATGCCAATAAATGAATAGACCTGCAAAAACTTGGATAAACCATGAAGAGGAATCATGTACGGTTAAGGTGAGATATGAAAGGTTGTCATTCTTTTACTGTAAGTGTGGTAAAATGGACAATGTCAAGAAACGTGAACTGGTAATTGATGAGACGTTGGAGGAAGAGGATCGATGAGGGTTACAACGTAGAGCTCACCGAAAAAGGGTAGAGCTAGGATACAGGAGAAGGTGAAGATGGTGCCTGGAAGTCTTAATATGTTGACTTTGGTGAGGGAATTGGGGGAAGGAGGAAAGATGGGGCTGGAATGCAAAAGCTGGTGATGGTAGAAAGGGCTAGTATGACTGGTACAGGTAAAGTGTGTGCCCTAAGTTGCTGAACAAGGAGCCTCCTATTGTAAAGTCTAACATGTAACTCACCAGTTCCTGAACAGCCATACCTTTATACCACCTGCCAGTGAACCCCGTCCCAATTCTCTGCAAAACAAAAATAATGTCCCACAAGAAACTATTTCCCCACTAAATAATCTTCTCTCTACAATTTCCTCATCTACCACCCAATATATTTCAACCACATCAAACGAAACTCCCTACACTCCTATTAGTAATGCTCCATCCTCCTCTTGTTTCTCAAGGCTCAGCCTTAGACTTCAATGTTGGAACTTGGAGTGCCAAGAAAACAATAGTCAAGACCTTCAGGAGCCAAAGTTGATATAGTGATGGAAAGGAGCTTCTCAACAGCTCTCAGTCCAAGGAAAGGGGAAGTGGCAAGAGGAAAAAATTGGATGTGGATCAGGTGGGGGAAGAAGGAGAGGCTGATGGTGATAAGTCACTGAACAAAACGAAGCTGATGAGAGAAAAATATGGAGGGTGCCCATGACAAGAAAGTAGCGGAGGTTAGCGGACTCCAACCCCGCAGAAACAATGAAAATATATATGTGGAACTGTCGGGGCTTGGCCAACTGTGCCTCGAAGCTGTCCAAATGGACATCTAAAAGCTTTGGGCAGTGGAAGAAGAGGAGAAAGAAGGATGATAAGGGTTTGTTGATCTCGATGATATTCTGGTGACATTTTAGAGCTCTCTGTAGAATTGGATGAACACCACAGCTTGGAAGAATCATACTGGCATATAAAGGCTTGCCCAGATGAACTTTGTAATGGGGATAGGAACACAGTTAACTTCCACCACAGAGCAAGCCAAAGAAGGAAACGTAACACTATAAAGGGCCTGATGTAGGTATCTAAAGGACACATGAACGGGACATCAAAGATATCATCACTGGCTATTTCTCAGGCCTGTTCGCATCTAGCAACCCACAAGAGTTTGAACCTGCTTTAAGGGGTATCTGGAGGTTGATTACTGAGGAGCGGAGATGAATGCTGCTCTAGACCATGTACCGACTGAGGAAGAAAATTTTGAGGATTAAGCGAAATGCACTCGAAAAGGTATGGCAATATGGGGTCTGATGTCGTTGGTTACATTTGAAGTTGGTGTAGTGGCAAACTTGATCTGAACGAAATCAACAAAATCTCCATTGTACTGATACTGAAATGCAAAGAGCCATGAGAAAATACGGAGTACAGGCTAATCTCTTTCTCTCATGTGCTGCATAAGATTTTCCGAGACCGTGGCTTACAGACTCAATAAGTTCCTCCCAAGCTTAGTGCCGAAGAACCAGTGTGTGTTTGTTCAAGGAAGCCTCATCAAGACAATGCAATAATGCATTCTATGCCTTTGAAACCTTTCATGCCATGGAAAGGAAGGGTGAGGGAGGAGGGGGTATGACTGCACTAAAGCTCAATATGAGTAAAGGGTATAATACAATAGAGTGGGTGTTGCTTGAGAAAGTATTGTTTTATGCTCGGATTTTCGAAAGAGTGGATGCAAAATGTAATGTGTTGTGTTTTACTTGTGACTTTTTTTTTTTTTTGCTTACAAAGGCCAAGTTCAGGCCCTCTAGAAGGTGTCAAATGCCCCCAACATGGCTGTTATGATGCGTTAGTAATGACCAAGTTAAATGTGTCATGATTCTTCTTGACTTCATACACAAAGGCTTTGGTCCATGAAGGGAAAGAGAATGATTAAGAACGAGAAAAGCAAAATCATTTTTATGGGTGGAATCATAATGATCAGCATATCTGCCAAAAGCAATAGACAGATGCAGAACAATCTTTTCAGTTATGTACTTAAACATATTTTAGTTGGCAGTGCAATTTGAAAGGCCATTGGAAAATTAAGCATTTAAAGAGAACACAAAGAACATCGCAAACTCGTAAAAGCAAAAGAGACATAAATATCACTAGGAAAAAAACAACGGTTAAATCTTTGTAAGTGATGACTATATCCACATTGTACACTGTGTCTTTGTGTTGGGCTCACATTATCATTCCCCACTTTCACTATATAAAACAGTGTTGTGACGACAATATTTGGGTCTTCAAACAAATAGTGATACCCAAGGAACTCAAAACGCTTCACAATTATTTTGATCCCTTTAAATATTATTCCACACAGCAACTACAGGTATGCCTATAGAAACAGAACCCACTGAACGCAGAATAAGACTCTTGATTTGCATACAAGTACTATCTGCTACTTCTGGAGAAATTACTACAGATAATAGGTAATATTAGAGTATTATGATAGATGAAAGCTTATAGGACCAAAGTTATGAACAATAGAGATGGACAAATGCAGGTTCGGTTCAGTTAACAGAATATAAAAAGGGTTAACCATGAAATTGGGACAATCCTTTCTTAGATATATACCGCGTAACTTGGCTCTATAAGAAGTATAATTTATCATGTACGCCTCCAGTGAAAAATACCAATCAAGTTTCTCATTAATCAATACAGATTGTTAGGTGTCTCCATG
The DNA here is from genome assembly GCA_901111285.1 of Corrigiola litoralis. Taxonomy (NCBI): domain Eukaryota; kingdom Viridiplantae; phylum Streptophyta; class Magnoliopsida; order Caryophyllales; family Caryophyllaceae; genus Corrigiola; species Corrigiola litoralis. The sequence goes on along the minus strand of CAAKMY010045454.1, from coordinate 3,850 downwards.
GAATTCACCAGCAAGATATATTTGGGAAATCCAGTTAGCAAATATTATAAACAACTTTACCTCCTCCCCTTTTCTAATCCTTTGTCCAGGATTTATCATAACCTCAAGCATCCGATCCTTAAAACGCCAGTGGAAGAAACAATTCGGCTGAAAAGAATGGTTTAACATGTCTGCAAATATAACAATGATTTTTTCAAAGCTGACTAAACATCATTATCCTGAAACATACTAAAACAAAATAACAGATTAAAACCAAGAAGCTACACAAGCCCCCTTTTTTTACTTATGTAACCTACTGAACTGACAAGACCTAATGCATACACCTGAGGGTAAGTACTATCAGGTATACTTTTATGTACCTTAATGTATTTTTTTTTTTTTTTTTTTTTTTTGTACCTTGAGAAGGTTTTCATGTATAAGTGTAAAAATGTTGTATATTTCTAATTTATAGGATGTACACAAAAAAGCATGAAAAGTACATAAAAAATACCTAAAATTTATACTTGATAGTATGTACTTTCAAGTGCTCAAGTATGTACTATCAAGTGTACCTAATAATTTGCCCTAACCCGATGGCAACACAGTACCTGAGCTCATACTGAACGCCCATTTTATTACGAAAATAGACATTGATAAAGTAATCAAGAGTCAGTGAACTAACAACTAGTTAGGTAGGGAGGAAATGGGTGAGAAGAAAAGGGGGGTAAATAGGAAAGCAGTCACTTTCGCATGTTTTGTTCAAAAAAATCTGAGTGTGTCTGATTTTTGAGTAAAGAAAGAAACTGACAGGATATGTGTTTTCGTAAAAAACTGACTATCCTTTACTCCCGAATCAGTGGAACTTGGACAGAAAATTGTTAACAACATGCTTTCTCATCACTTGCTCCATCTGAATCCTTTCAATTTATATCAATTATCAAAGAGAAAATCTGTAACACCACTTTCCTTAGTTTTCTTTCTTTTCCCTTATTTTCCCTTCATTCCAATCGCGTTGCTAGATTAAAAAAGCTGTAAAAGAGAAAATCTGTACACATCTCCTTAATTTAGAGGGTGGAAGGATTGAAGGAACCTGTTCAATATTATCTGTGTAGAAAGGGACGTTTTCTTTATCAGACGGCAACACCAGATCCCTCAAGATGTGTGAGCAACTGAGCATCACTGAAGGATGGTCAAAACCAAAGATCTGGTGCAGCCAGTATCTAGCGGAGTTTGTCTTTTCTCGGAGTGCTATAAAAAAAGTGTACACACCTACCAGTGAATACAAATGACTGCATAAAATGCTAGGAAGGTCTGTTGTGACAACCTAGCAGACAGAAGCCTACACTTAATTCTAAGCATATTGGACGCCAGCATCTTAGACAAGATGGTAAAAGGCCACATGGATTTCTGGTTTCTTCAAAGGACACCTATAATTTATTACATCATTCCAAGAGTTTAGTAGACATGCACAAGTTTTACCAAGGCATGTTTTGATGAAGAGGTCTCCATAAACTGGGTTCCCAAATTTACCAAATTAAGAAAACTTCCCTTATACAGTGAATAACTAATAGATTATCATCCGTTCGAACTTCTATGCATTTCTTTAGGTGGCATTGCAGATACCTGCTGTTTTTGCCTCAATGATAAGAAATCAGGGCATTACATGAAATTAGCAATAAACTAAGAAACAATTGCCTTATAGAACCTTTGACCCCCAAACTACATATTTTCAATTAATTACTAGAATAGTTTACTAAGTTTTGCTTAATTCAGCTAATAATAACTGGTACATGTCCAAATGATGTATTTTAAAAGCATCTCCTTGAAGAGTAGCATTTGTCTTGGACTTGAGGAAAATAGCAATTATTTGAGCTCTTTAACTCACCAGCATAAGGAACCAACATATTTGCATCCTGAACCAGGGCCCCAATCCTCAACTGCATGCTTATGCATCGAGTTTGAGCAATACTAACAGCCCACATGAATCTTTCCGGATCACGTGCCAACCGCTTAATTTTCAGAGGTGCAGCTGAGTGCTAACCAAGTTAACAATTTGAGGATAGAAAACAAAAATGTATTAATCACTATAAACGGCAATAGTAACAGTAATCGAAAATTTGGCGGAAACAAAAAATGAAGCTAGGTACCCAGTTCTTTTCCCAGAATTCCAAAGCACGAAGTTGCTGTTCTCTCATTTTTATTTCCAAACTCTGATCCTGCAACTCCAAGAGATCCTCCTGTGACGAGGAAAGAGAATATTAAGCTGTGGTGGTTCATTTAAGCGGAGACAATTTGTGTACAGACGTGGGCCAATGGTAAATGATTTTATCGATTAAAGAGTCCACAGCAGCTCATGTTGGATAACATAGGTACTAGATAGCAACATTAAGCTATAGGAGTGAAGTAGTGGGCACAACAACAGTCACTGACAAAAATTCAGACCAATCGAGCTACCGAAATACTTAATGATTTTCCCAATATCTATACAGCACTCATCTTTACAAAATATTCTCGCATGGACCTCATGATTGGTGTCAAAAATCTAATATCATATTTCTCATACCCAAAAATTACTCTTTTTTTTTTTTAAACATGATTACGTCATCACTATAACATCCTAATAATAAACTAAGCAATAATATAGCTTGACAAGCTATTTCATACCTACATAAAAGTGGATGAGATATTGCGCCACAATGACAAGCACCATAATTGACATGCCATTTAAACAAAACAAAAAAAAACTTTTTGTATACCAGTGAGCATGAACCATGGAATTGCGTGAACATCATCCAAATAATTACTTAATGCATCACACAAAAATATGTACAAGGGCTATTGATTAAGAAAAGGTAGATTCATGCACATATATGAATTTTATTTTACCTTTTAAAGTGCAGGATGAAACAACAAATGTGACAATTCCAATTCCAAGTAATTAAATGTAAAAGCAAGGTCTCTAAACACCCAACAAAACAATTTTAAACTCATCTTCAGATACTTCTTTCGTAATCCATTTTCTCCTATCAAACACCCAAAGCGATCCTAAATTTTGTGCTATTAGTGGGTGTTGTGAATCCATTCTATTTTGTATCTATTGAAAATGTATGCTAAGGGTGTTGTGAATCCATAGTTAGATGTCCAAACTCCCCATTTTGTTAAATAAAAACTGAATTTTACTTACACTAAATTCTAATTTAAATTCTACTTGTACCTGATCCTTTTCTTAAAATCCCAAGTAAAGTAGGCTAAAATGGAGGTATGGAGCCATGGACTTCCAAATTCTCATGCTTGGAACGGATAGAAATCACTCCACGGTCTAAAGCTGATAAGTTCAAGGTCAACTTGAGTTTCTTTAACTCTTTTACAATTCGCCAATGATATACTTTTGAGTTCTTAGTTATACAGTGATTTCTTCTACTCTTTCATAATTAACCAATGTACTTTTTAGTTCTTACATAAACAAGGATATTTACGGCCTCATTTACCAAGTAGTTGGCCAAATTTAACTTTGATTGTCAAACCATGTCAACTTTGACCGTCTTTTCTTACCAATGTATACTAGTAACATCGAAAAGTAGACAAATTTATAGAGCTACTAGCCATGATAAGATCAAACATGACTTTTGATGCGAACGCGCGGAAGCTTCGATTTAAATAATAATCGCACCAAATAAACTCTCAAGAACTGTGATTTTTGATAGTGTTTAACAAGAAAGTAAATGATATGAACACGATCTAGACCTATAGATCGTGAACTACGATTTACCCCAGACACCAATCTGTGTTAACACACTAAACTGAATCGCAATTTAAGGATAAGTCAAAAGTTGAAGGAAGTCTGAACCAAATTTTCGATCTCAACGATCTT
>CAAKMY010045438.1:0-27152 GCA_901111285.1 Corrigiola litoralis | reverse complement strand
TTATTCTAAGGAGACTTCATTTTATGCTAGGGGCAAGTTGTTGTATCATGGCACTTTTATATGAAACGTACTTCGCCTAAAGGAGAGCGATCTAATCGTAATTTGAAGTTGTTTTAATTATCGTTGTGATTATAGTTTTAGTTTCTGTTTTCATTTTATCGTATTTAGTGGTCTAGATTTCATTTCTGGTGCAATATTTCTAACATTCCTAAGGTTGAGTAGGGCTTAGTGATAAAGAAAGTGCTTGGTTGGAATAAGACAGTCATGTTTACAGAGATTTGAAATAACCAGGTTAGTTATTTGTTAGTATGCCATCATCAGATAACAATTAGAACATGAAAAGAATTCCATTTATTGAAAAGTAATTTTTCAGCTCATCATAAGTTAATATAAATTTTTTTTAGATGATATTACTGTGACGTCATTTTTCTTACCATGTACTCCGTAAGTATAAATCTTAGAAGAAAAACTATGTCCTGCTGCCTCACACAAAAATTAGGTGTAGTAGTTGTATATAATAAACAATTACTATGTGTTTGGAAATAACAAAAATGTGAATAACTATGTTTGGAATAAGTGCATATGTCTTAGAATAACAAAGACAATTTGAAATAAACATGTCTAGAATAAACATTTTTTTGTCTAAAATAATACAAAAAATGTTTTAAAATAACGAAGAAGGTTATGGAATAAACAATTGAGTGTCTAACAAACAAAGTGTTTCAGAATAAACATGTCTGGAATAAATCATTTTACGTATAGGAATAGATAAAAACTGTGTAAAATAGGTATTACGAGCATCCAATTTTTTGGTGTGGATATCGGATACAAAAGTATGACTTAATCTTATACTAGATGCTTACTTGGGAGTCTTTTTGATAGTCCTACATAACAATCCTGAGTAGGATAAAGGCTAACACATGCCTTATTGCATTCGTGCCTCATGTGATCAGTAACTCGTGTTTGCTGTTTTTTCGCAGTTAAGAGAGAATGATATTCACTAAATTAAAAGCTACTAGTTTAAAGCCCATGCGATGCGCGAATAGTTAAGTGATTGTTATGATTTGGTTCGTAAGAGAAAAAATTGTGTAATTTTGATTTCTTTTACATTAGATTCATATGGAGTTTTAAAATGAAGTTTTGATTTCTAACCGTGAAAATGATTCTTATATTGATTAATGATGTATGGCCCATAAAGACTTTTATTTCACAAATGTGTGTGTGTGTGTGTGTGTTTTTTTAGTGACACGTGGTTGTGTAATTTTAATTTCGTTCAAAGTAGATTCTTGAAATTTTAAGATGAAGATATCTTATCGTGGTATTGATTCTTATGTTGCTTGTTAATGTATAGCACATAGACACTTTTGTTTGACGGATGTGTGAAACAAATTTTTTTTTCTAAGCGACATGTTGTTGGTTAATGTGTAGCCCGACCATATAGGCTTTTATTTGATAAATGTGTGCAATAAATATGTTTTTTAGTGCCACGTGGATATTGAGTCAGCCTTTTTTATGCTGACTTGGCAAATGACATGTGGCTTGATACTGTGCATTCAACGCCTTTTTAATAGTTTTACTAGTCTTTAGGCCCGGCGATGCTCGGGATTCTTTTTAAATTTTCATTTTTTTTAGTATGCTCTTCTAATTTCCCGTCGTTAGACTTTCGACAGAAAAAGGATTATAGTTTAGTTTTCATTATAGAAGATAAAACTTTTGAAGCAATTAAACTTATTAATAATGTAATATCTTATAAGTTAATTAAATCTTTTGTAATTATTATGAATAATATTAAATGACTATGGAGTATGGTTTAAATATGCCAAATTGATAATGACATGTGGCATGATGATTTGGCGCGATATTGTAGCATGATGACTTGGCTCAATGTCGTTGCTAGAACGTCTTTTAACAATATTGTATATATAGATTTGCTTCACTATTTGAGTGCATACGTATGTTTCATGTGACATCTACTTATGCCTTAGTCATTAAACCTCTAATTATGCCAATATCTACGTTAACATCATTTTTGTACGGTCATATCTTGACATCAACTAATTACTACATACGGAGTATTGCACAATGCTAGCCATGAGTTCCGACTCTAATTTAGTAGTAGCACTTCATATCTGAAAGACTGAAACATCGTAATTTTTTTATATGTATATCAGTATATAAGTTGTATTGGATTGAATAATATACACAGTTGTTCACTTGTTCTCTACTGAAGCAAGTGCTACTGGTCGGTCTCTTTTGGCTATTAGTCTATTACTATATACTTCAATGAAACAATATTCATAACACAGAGTCGTCTAGGTAGCTAAAGAAATGGAGGCACCATTGCTACTTTTCATCCTTTTCCTTACCATACTTACTGTATTCAAATTTTCAAAGAGATCAACACACGTAAAGCTACCTCCAGGGCCTCCAAAGTTACCCTTGATCGGCAACCTCCACCAGCTCGCTTCGAGACACACTCTCCCACACTGCCGCTTAGCAGAGCTGGCCAAGGTGTATGGCCCGATCATGCACCTGCACCTTGGTGAAGTCCCTACAGTCATCATCTCGTCGCCCGACATGGCGAGGGAGGTGATGAAGACTCATGATGCCGTGCTTTGTAGTCGGCCAAGGATGATGATGCCAGAAGTAGTGTTCTATAAGTGTTCTGATATAGGACTAACTCCCTATGGGGAGTACTGGAGGCAGGTACGTAAGATAGCCACTCTCGAGCTCTTCACCGCGAGCCGTGTGCAGTCGTTCCATCCGATTAGGGAAGAGGAGGTCATGGATCTCATCAAGGCGCTTGCTAAGGAGGCAGGATCTGTTGTTAACCTCAGCAAGAAAGTATTCACACTTTCATTTAACATCATTTTAAGGTATGTTATTATTACGTTCAAGTTCAGCTTCTCCTTCGATCAGAGTAGTTAAGCTTTTGACATAATCAACGATCAACTTTAAGGCTACATAAGCAGACATAATAGAGATGTAAAATCTGAATATAGCAACCTTTTTGCAAATTTTATCTAGCACTCCACAGGATATCATTTGCATAAATTAACAAATTAAAATCATAGAAGTACAATTGGGGTCACTAACCACCTTTGGTCCCTGTGCAGCTCCTCATTGTTTATATAATGAATTAGCGATTAGCATCTGATTTCAAAGACTCACTAGGTACTTCGGAGTACTATATATGTATACAGAAAATTAAAAGGAAACAAATAGTTCACCCAACACTTCGTACTTTGATTTTTATATTTGCCCGTAAAATAGGCTTATTATCACGCTTGTGAGGAAGCTTTTTAAAAGCAGTAGAGTAATATGACGTACCATATTATGAATATATTATTCTATTTCCAACAAAAAAAAAAGAGTAATATGACCATACTATATTGTTCTTAATTATCAGTGTGAGGAGATGTGATAACCCTATATGACCATATGACCATATCGGTAACAGCCAGATAATTATAGCGGCGCCACTGGGTGGTACTTAATTCGGGCACCACCCTTTTCACATGTATTATTATATTGCTTGATAAACCACACAAATAGGGGGGATTATAATAATACAATATGAGAGGATGACGCCCAAACTCGTAACCACCAGGTGGCGTCATCTTATTTTCCTCGGTGACAAGGTTTTTTGAGGATATATTGGAGGGGGGCCACCTATTTTCTTCCCATATTACCTCTCTTGGTTTCCGTCTGATCTAGACTATATTATACTTCCTTTTGCATGGGAAAATCATATTTGTGCCTAGATTTATGGTCTAAAACCATATCACTGGTATGGGGAATGTCTCTCACCTGAGATAGGAGCACTGAACACGGTATTTTCATAAGGGTGTCAAATCAATATTGTTATATGGAGATCATTATTAAAACCGAGTGTGTTAAGTACGTGATAATTTAGAAATTTGATTTAGCGATCAAGTTTTTGTATAGCTTGTCATGCCTCAGTGTACTTTACACATTACTTACGAGGTTCTGAATCCAGGTTATCTATGAATAAGAAAGGAGAAGATGGAGAAGAATTTCGAGCACTAGCAGCAGATTTGTCAAAGATAACCTCTGGCTTTTCATTTGGTGACCTTTATCCATCAGCCAAATATATTAACACCATTACTGGGATGGAAAGAAGACTCAAAAGCTTAGTCAAAAGATTGGACTCGATAATGGATCCCATAATTGAGGAGCACATTTCTACGAAAAGGCAGGGCAACGAAGTGGAAGATTTGGTGGATGTTCTTTTGGCATATCACAAGGATAATCTACACCGTAGCTTGAACTTCTCCCTCACCACTGATAATATCAAGGCAATTGTTTTTGTAAGTGCAATTTTACAGCTTATAAACCAACTTATTAAGCTTCTAATATAGATGCATAACATACACTTAGAACTGGACATTTGTGGATGTATAAGTACTTTGAATTATAGTTTTAAGTAGAGAACTTTCCCTTAAGGCACAACAATAATAGTCTATATATGCAGGAGTTGTTTGGTGCTGCAAGTGAGACATCTTCCACGACAATAGGATGGGCATTCTCTGAATTGCTGAAGAACCCAATAACAATGGACAAGGCACAAAAAGAGGTGAGACAAGTATTACAAGGAAAGGAACTTGTCAATGTGACAAGCTTAGATGAGCTGAAGTATTTGAAACTCGTCATCAAAGAAACATTAAGGCTTCATCCTCCTTTTCCTCTCTTGCTCCCTAGAGAGGCCATGGAGAAGTGCCAAATTCAAGGCTATGAAATACCTCCAAAAACTCGAGTTTTTGTCAATGCATGGGCTATTGGAAGGGATGCTGAACTCTGGAAAGATCCCGAAAGATTTCATCCAGAAAGGTTTGAAGGCTCTATCTTAGATTACAAAGGAAACCATTTTGAGCTGATACCATTTGGTGCTGGAAGGAGAGTATGCCCGGGAATGGGACTAGGTATGGCCACTATTGAGCTTACACTAGCTATGTTACTCTACCATTTTGACTGGAAGTTACCTAATGAGACTAACAATGAAGACTTGGACATGGATGAAGCATTTGGCATAGTAGGAAGTAGGAAGAATGACTTGCTTGTGATCCCTTCAGCTGCTCCTTTCTCTCAATTTAAGTAATGATAATGCTCTAGAAGTGCATCATTCTTGTAGTCAGTGTTATTTCAATAATTTGATGAAGATTATATCAGTACTTATGGTGTAATCAACTAGTTAAGCCCAATGTCCGTGGCCTTTATCATTTTCCTTGTTGGAAATTATCAGGTGTACTTAGCAAGTTAGCAGATGTATACAATTTTAAAACCGTCTAAACAAAATGTAATAATCACGAGATGCTAGTCGTTAGATATACCGTCTTCAAACTGCGAGGTTGGGGATTCTTCCAATTCTTTGCGTGTGAAGTCTAGTAGTCACTACACAAAGCCATAGCTAAACCAAATGAAGGCACCGTGGCTTGCTTTCATCCTGCTCCTTACCATACTTGCTGTCTTCAAATTTTCTAAAAAACCAACACAAGCAAAACTACCTCCAGGTCCTCCAAAGTTACCCTTGATTGGAAACCTCCACCAGCTCGCTTCGAGACACACCCTCCCACACCGCCGCTTAGCGGAACTGGCAAAGGTGTATGGCCCGATCATGCACCTGCACCTTGGTGAAGTCCCTACAGTCATCATCTCGTCGCCCGACATGGCGAGGGAGGTAATGAAGACTCGTGATGCCGTGCTTTGTAGCCGGCCAAGGATGATGATGCCACAAGTAGTGTTCTATGACTGTACGTACTGATATATCACTAACTCCCTATGGGAGCTACTGGAGGCAAGTACGCAAAATAGCCACACCCGAGCTCTTCACCACCAGCCGTGCCCAGTCGTTTCATCCCATTAGGGAAGAGGAGGTCATGGATCTCATCAAGGCTCTTGCTAAGGAGGCAGGATCTGTTGTTAACCTTAGCAAGAAAATATACGCACTAAACTTTTAACATCATCTTAAGGTATATCGATCAATGTTAGATTCAACTTCAGCTTATTTTCAATACAAATCTAATCATTATACATTTATTATTTTATATCTTGAGTCAGTGATTATGTAAGTACTAACTTGATAAGTGTGAAAAAGCAAAACAGAATGCTTCACATATGAGGGGCGGAGAAACTTAGACTTTTGACATGATTAACCATTAACTTATAATCCTAAATACAAGAAGGAGACATGATCTATGTTACCCGGAGTCGGCCGCATGCGAAATGAGTACGTTTCCAAGTGTCAGACTCATCTATTTTACGAAGGAGTGTCGCTAAATTTGGAGATTACCTCGTGACATCAAATTTTAGACTACCCAGTAACACCCTATTATTTTCCTATATTAACAAATTGAAATTCTAAGTTCAACTGGGGTAGTCAAATGCCACCTGATCTTGAGTTCAAATTGTAAACTACCCGCCAATCCGCCATGAAGCTCTTCCTTATTATTGTGCATATGATGATGAGCATCTGATTTCAAAGACTCACAAGGTAGTAATTGATCCGTATTTAGAACAAGAAAAAGTAAGCAATTTCTCACTACATATGTTGACTTCGTAGCTCATAGAATTTCGATTTTTACACTTCGTATAGCTTATAGGAAACTCCTTTGAAGGCGTTAGAGTATACGAAGTAATAATCATGTTATGTAGTTGTGGTTGTTTTCCACGTGATATAGGAGCACTCGAGATGGTACTTTACACATTACCTTAATATACCACTTTTCCAGGTTATCTATGAATAAGAAAGGGGAACAAGGAGAAGAATTTCGAGCACTTAGTAGCAGATTTGTCAGAGATAACCTCTGGCTTTTCACTTGGTGACCTTTACCCATTAGCCAAATACATTTACAGCATTAGTGGGATGGAGAGAAGACTGAAAAACTTAGTCAAGAGATTGGACACGATAATGGATCCCATAATTGAAGAGCATATTTTTAAGAAAAGGCAAGGCAAAGATGTGGAAGATTTGGTCGATGTTCTTTTGACGCATCACAAGGACGATGTACACAATGACTTTAACTTCTCACTCACCATGGCTAATATCAAGGCAATTGTTTTTGTAAGTGAATTTACAGCTTATCGACCAACTTATTGAGCTATAATAATGCATAAGACATACTTTAACTAAACACTGGGGGAAATACAAGTATTTTGAATTTATGGTTAAAAGTACAAAATTCTCTTATGTCTCAATAAAAAAAGTATCGGAATGTCTTGGAAGAAGCTGCCTTTCTAATCATAATAGTAGAGGAAGTCATGCAGGCCCAACAAAGAAATATGAATCTCTGGTTGACTTGGACTAATTGATTTAGCTTCCGTAAAACTCGTAGTTCTATCATAAAAGTGAACGGTCTTTTCTAAAAATTTGTAATAAAGTATATACTTTCTTCTGGCATATTTATTTGTATATAGGAGTTGTTTGCTGCTGCAAGTGAGTCATCTTCAACGACAATGGAAGGGCAATCTCTGAATTGCTAAAGAACCCAACAGCAATGGACAAGGCACAAAAGGAGGTGAGACAAGTATTACAAGGAAAGGAACTTGTCCATGAGACAAGTCCATGAGACAAGCTTAAATGGGCTGAAGTATTTGAAACTCGTCATCAAAGAAACATCAAGGCTTCACCCTCCCTTGCCTCTCTTGCTCCCAAGAGAATCCATGGAGAAAGAATTCAAGGCTATGAAATACCTCCAAAAACTCGAGTTTTGGTCAATACATGGGCCATTGGAAGGGATGCTGCATACTGGATAAATCCCGAAACTTTCCATCCAGGGAGATTCGGAGGCTCTATCGTAGATTACAAAGGAAACCACTTTGAGCTAATACCATTTGGTGCTGGAAGGAGAATATGCCCGGGAATAGGACTAGGTATAGCCACTATTGAGCTTGCACTAGCTATGTTACTCTACCATTTTGACTGGAAGTTACCGAACGAGACTAACAATGAAGACTTGGACATGGATGAAGCATTTGGCATAGTAGGAACGAGAAAGAATGACTTGCTTGTCATCCCTTCCTCTACTCCTTTCTCTCAATTCAAATAGTGATAATGCTCTAGAAGTGCATCATTCTTGTAGTCAGTGTTATCTAAAAATTTTGATGAAGATTTGATCAGTACTTATGGTGTACTTAAGCCCAATGTCTGTGGCATTCATCACTTCACATGTTGCAAGTTATTTGGTATACTTACCACATGAATAAAATTTGAAGACCGTCTAAAACAAGATGTAAGAATCTAGAGGTGCTAGTGGTTAGATGTACCGTCTCCTAACTGCGAGGTTGTATATTCTTCTCTACGACTATGTGAGCTCTTTCTGGCCACACACCAAAAATGAATGTACGAGTCATATAGTAATAAGCTATGTGAAGACATATAAATGGCTCCACCAAAAGAACGTAGATATATAAACGGAGATATATATGGACTGTCTAAGAATGCTATTTCTCTTCACTACCCTGAGTAAAAGGGGAAAATGTTGCATGAACGGTTATCTGCACATCCCAGACAAAAATACTGGATTGCACAAGAGTACCAGGCAACATAAAGCTGCTTCATATCAACATAAATGTCCTGCCTTGGGCACCTCTAGAGCATCAACCAAATTTTACTAGTTAGCAGGACCTCACCATGGCTGCAGGCTCGTAAGTCGAACTTTCCTGTAAGGAACAATTACGTCAAAATTTAATTCTACCACTAGCATAAATCACTATGCAACCACATGGTCCACATGGTACACTCTACATGAGACATTTAACAAAAAATTAGCCTTTATGCCTATTTCATAAGCAATGTGTTCGTTTATCACCCTAGAATATACAATACAACCTCATATGTATGCAACATTACAGATAAAATACAAAAGGCGACCTGTATAGACATGACCTTTTGTTAATTTTCTTTTATCATTCTTGGATGTGATGCTACTGATTAATATATTATTATGTAACTTACACAAAAAACTAACATGCAACAACCAACCACTACAAACAAACATCACGTTTATCCACCTCCGAAAACAAAACATATGGCTCCTAGATGCAAATGAGATCAAATATATTATCTTCACATAATCGGCTAAATTAGTTGTGAAGCTTCGTACACGTTGAGATACTAACATGCAACAACCAACCACTACGAACAACATCATGTTTAACCACCTCCAAAAACAAAACATATGGCTCCTAGAATTTAATGAGACCAATATATTACCTTCACAAAATCGGCTGAACTAGTTGTGATTGCTGAATGCGGTGCTGGTGACGCACTACGAGTGGTTATATTAGTTATGCGGCTTTGAACATGTTCCTCGTACCAATGTTAGTAATGCACTAATAAGCCGCCATATTCTATAAAAGCTTTACTTGTAAAATTTAGTTGGTCCAACCAAGGTAGCCAACCTTACGAGTGCCGAATTTTAGTCGGATCCAGGATACAAATTACACTCATAGCAGATCCAGAAACCAGCAGCATAAGCTCCTTCAGAAGGTACAGCTCATTTGATCAAAAAGGAGACTGACACAGAGGGCAAGTTGACTTGTGAGATGTTGAAAACCATTTATAAAGGCAGGCAGCATGGAATTTGTGCTTGCATGTCCTGCAAGCAAGGCGAGGAAGGCTATGGTTGGTCGTATGTATCACACTGTAACAGATTGGGCATTCCTCAACTCCTTCAAATTCCTTGTCGAAGTTACTCTTCCATATCCGTATTGCCTCAGCTAAAGCACCATTCTAAAAACAAAATAAAAGAAGGTTAACACCCTAAGCAGCATGGCTAACCCACTGTAGCTTCATGGCAGAATTTTCCCAAGTTCTAGTCACTATATAATGCCAACTGTATAGTAAGCACAATACTGCTCATAGGAAAACATGGTAAACTCGAAAGAATTCATAGATTAAGCAGTTGAAAAGAAACACATAAATGATTATGCATAGTGTTAGACTCAAAGAAAGTTCTGTGTTATAATTCAAATAACAATGTTTGTTGAGAAAGGAGATGGAACAAAATAACAAGTTTCAACCCAATGTAATGCAGCAAGGCTGTAATTCTCACAAAGTACTGAGTGAATAAAAGGTATGGCACAGTACAAGATGCATGCTTAGCCATTATCTCGTCTGGAACAGGAATAAAGATCATACTTCTCAAACCATAGGAATGCAAACAGCAGTTTGCAAGAGGATGCCGCACATAGCAGTATAGCATTATCATTACACAATAGAAGTGCAAAACTCTGCTTTACAACGGGAGAAAATGAGCTTACCTGACTACGAACGAATGCCATCATAGACAGCAACCATTTTCTTTGTTTTACTTCACTGATACCAAGGCTCCTGATACACTCGACATCCACAGGCCGTAACGGGTAGGAAGCAGGAAGACGGATAACCAAATCCATTCCAGTCTCATCCTTGGTATAAGTAGCAACGACTTCATTGGCTGATTTACTTACACTAACAGAGAAACTCTCATCTACAAAATCCGATTTCTTTATCTGCAACATCCATTTCAAAGAGGGCATGTACAATTATAACAGAGTAATTACATTTAAAATAATTAAATGGCAGGTAACTATTTCACAATAGAAATGGAAATGGAGGTCCACTTCCGATGGAGCCAAAGACTTAATTGTTCTTCAGTCTCGGAATGTATCCGGCTAAAGCAGACATAGCTCGTACAACCGTTTGTCGGGAAGTAGTAACTGGCTGGTGCACTTCGGCTCAATGGTCAACTAAGGTAGTCTGCGCTTACTATTGGGGTAATGATGACGTTGAAATGTATGGCAAAAAAGCTAAACAGTCTGGACCTGAACTTGTGGAAACGAATACAAGGATGAACTTAAATAGGCAATCTTTTCCGAATTCACTTACCCTCTCCATATATGGCAAGAGATGTTATCACTAACAAGGAATGTAAAAAGTCAATGGAAAAGAGAGAAGACCCAATAGTTAATACATTTGGAAAAAAACTTGGGTAACACGGTCTTATGATAGGACAACTGGGTGAAGTTATAAGATTATTGAAAGTCGAAAGTTCATCCCAAAACCTTAAAACTCTCACCACCACAACCTCCCCCCCCCCCCCCGCCCGGGGCACTATAATAAGACCATCTTTATCAAGGTTACTCAGTACCTTCAGAACCCGACAAAAAAAAATTGTGGGAAAAGAATACCCACAAAGTGACAAGAGAAACACTTAACTGCAGATCAAATCTCTAAGTGTCTAGTTGACAGTTACAAACCGGATATACCAGATAACATCACAAAAATTTCCCTCGGTGCTCTTAAAACCTCTAAATATAAGCTGAATTAAGGACCCCAAACACATTGAAGGTACACCCACTTCTCAGGAACCAAATATGTAAAGTAAAGACATAGCAAGTCTTTGAAAGGAGTTTAATTTCTAGGAAACTACATTCTCCCTCCCATGATCTAATAAATGCATTATAAAAGTGATATGTTGCGTTTCCTCATAGTTTATCGATCATTACATTTACAGATTAATTTCAACTATGGCCTAGATTTGATAATATTCATTACACGGAGGGAGTACAATAAGAGCAGAAAGAGAGAAAGGAGTGCAATGATTCACCGAGTAATTAAAGGACACTTAGGTTTCCTAAGCAAGTTAATATATGGTTACATATGTTGGGAAAATTGGCACGCATACAATTAAGAAGAAGATCCAACAGAAAAGTAATATTTTATGTAGGTTAGCGAGGCCTACACAGCCCAAACCTGATGTACTATAACTTTACAAGACAATTAGACTTTTAAAGAGAACTTGACAACTCTCACACATAAGCAACATGCCAAGAGCTCGAGCCCACCCACTTCTTAAAGGATCTAAGAGATGGAGATCACTTGGACACTCTTACTAATGGACACCACAAACTACTCAACTGAACTAAAAGTCCACATATTTATTGGGACATGTCAAACTCTAGAGCCTTCATTTCATTTCCTCCATAGATGCCTACATTCGTTCCATACATGCATTCATTCCCTCCATAGATGCATACATATAGATGCATCCATAGTGTACGATCACCTAAGACATGTACCACTAGTTACGTCCCGAACATGAGATATTGCAAAAGTACTTAGATTGAAAAAGTATTTAAGCCCTGAATTTCTATACCATTTTGTTTTCCATCTTCACTCAGTAATTACTTTATTTATTTTTTCTTTTTTTTAAAAAAAAAAATTGATGCTTTTTTATCTAATATTGTTGTAAATATATAATTCAATCTATTTTTGGGTGTGTGCCCATTCTCTATCATTATCATAATTTATAGTTTGTTCAGAGCATTTGATACTTGAAAAAGATTCTCTATAGGGCTTTTGGATTAAAATCATCTTCTTGGGTTGAATTGAAATTGTAACACTACTTAAGCAATAAAATGACCCACTGGGACGCTACTAATTACCAAACTTAAGTGAAGAAAAACAAATCAAGAAAAGAAATATATAGGCCAATGAACATCAAATATCTTTGGGCTAACACCAGTATGTAAAAAGTAGTGCCTGAGGTGCGCCTATGTGCTACTGCGCTAGGCAATCAGCCCTCATTGCTTATAATATGAGCAGGGCAATGCGATTTGACTGAGGCGAGCCAAGGCGCATCGAGATGACCAAGGCAAGTGAGGCGTTGCCTACACTAAAATTGATGGCTTTTGTATGGTTTTAAAATTGTTTAAATATTTGTGAGTTGAACCTACCTTAAACCTACATATCCATGATGGCCAACAACCGTATCATACAATGGAACTTGTGACAGGGAAGGTGGATGAAGAGGGCCCTGACAATGACCTATTACTTCAAGAGGATGGGGAACTAAACTGGGGAGAAGTGGCTAGTGCTACTGGCCCTAAAGAAAAGAGATTCAATTTTTGATCAGCAGTCACTCAGATATGTCAAGCGCTGTGCGCCTCACTTCGCCAAGGTGAGCGCCTTCACTACGCATCTTGCCTTGAGGCCCCAAGACCCTATCGCCTTGTTGCGCCTCATGCCTTTTTAAACACTGGCTGCACCAGCTCATAAATGCTTGACTATCAAATATTTGAGTCCAAACATAGAATTTTTATTAAATTTTTCATTTTCGGAGTTCTAATATTTCTCAATAGTATAAACCCAATAAGTCTAAAAAAAAAGTTACAATCCATATATAGATGCAAAAATGGTGAGTTTCAGGCGCTACATATGTTACCTCATCTTTGCAACAGCATTGCTACAAACTATACAAATGCAGGTAATGGAAGACAATACAATAATAACGAGTCCTTTGCAGGTCAAATAGGAAGTTATTGGAAATACCATATTGTCCTAGATGCACCAAGGAATTTGGCAAGTTATGACTTGCTATGCATATGCCATAGATTTAAAGAGAATAGAAAGCTGCAAACCTGAGATAATTCATCTGACACTAAATGGCGACTACACCACGTTTTAGTGAAAGTTTCAATTGCAGATGATGCCGAACGATCCCGTAAATCACTAAACCAAACCCGGACATAAGCAGGCAGAACACGGAGCATCAATCCAAATATTGCGGCAGCAAGTGACGCCATTGTATGTGGGCTGATAGGCCAAAGAGATTCTACTGCAAAGAGTATGGAACCTGTTCTAATGGCGTGTGTTGCTGCTCTTGAAATGTTTGCCAGATCCGGAGGGAGCTCCAAGTCTTTCTTCTTCAAGCCTTGTGTCACACACAGCTCAAAGGGAATATGCTGGAAAAGACAATCCAAAATTGCTGAAGAGGCAGACTCCTGTATCTGTTGAACTAATTTTTCCCTATTGGGAGAGGAGGAGGGTAAAGATGCTAGATAGCTAAGAACTAGACACCAAGCAAGGAAAACATGTACCTGCACGTATTACCATCAATGGATCCTTAATGTTGCAGAAGATATTTTTTTCTATGTTAAGTGCTAGAACAAAAGGATTAAGAAACACAGATAATGAGGATAGTCAGCCTTACCCTATCTTGAGCTTCCAAATCCATGCCAAGCAATTCAACTGGTAACTTCTGTATGATGTCATGTATCTCCGGTCTCAAAGAAAGACTACTCTCGGAAGATAAATCATGATCATGAGAGTCTGCACCACTCGTAGAACTTCTAGTTGAAGAATCTGAAACAATTTCTTTCACGACAGCACACCTAGAGAATGGTGTACAAGAAAGGAGAACAAAAGAAGCAAGCTGCAAGGTGGATACTGGTTTAGAGGAAAACAGGACGGCCATCAAAGAACTTATAGCACCTGTTTTTAGCCCCCAAAGCTCAACAGCTGTGAAAGCTTGTTCTCTTGAAACAGTTGAAGATTTCATGACATTACAGGCAACCAAGTGCCAAAAATGAGGGTAGATAGAGTAGCTCGTCGATATAATGGACAACCTCTCACACGAGAGCGAATTTGAAACAGCTTCTGCAACACCAGCTGAGAAGAATATCCGGAGAACACCCTCTTGAACCTGATCAATAGTACGATGACAGAATTCTGTCTCAAAGACTGCTACTTTCTCTGCTTTCTCTGTTGAATGACATTTAACAAGTTCCATGACCAGAGAAAAAGCGTAGAGAACATTTGTTGTGATATTCATCAAAGAGCGGTCCAGAGGCAGCATGATTTGCTCAAGACTCTGGAATTTGAGCTCCATGTTATCATCAGAAGCATCTCCAATTTCAAGGTCTAAACTTTCAGCTGCCTCCTCCATTGGTGTAACTACTAACTCAATCCAACACTTCAAGTTAGATAATACAAATTTCCAGTCCTCGTCATCAAACTCCTCCCAGCAGTACTCTGCTGCAATAACTATCAACCGTGATAGCAATAGTTGTACCAATGGCAGTTTATTAGTGACAACTGACACATGCCTTTGCTTATGGAACAAATCAAGTAACAGCTTTTTCTCCAGAGAACTCAATTCCAGTTTCAAGTGGTCAAAACCTGTTGTTGTGCATAAAGGATAACATGACAAAACCAACTGAAACCATTCTTCCATACCTGCAAAGCATACACCCGCCACCATATTAGCCTAAAGAAGAAAGAAATAAAGATAATAGAAAATACTCCGTAATATACAGTACGCACAAGGGAAAATTGCACAACATTACTACAGACAGAATGCAAGCGGCAAGCCTATATCAAAACCACCTTAAATTGCCCCTTTCTGCATCATTCAAAGAAAAGAAGATGCAGAGAAGAGAAAAGCTTACTAGATATGATGTTGTCATAACCTACAATGTAAAATACTATACAGAGAGAATGAAGATACAATAAGAACATTGAGAACCCCTTCAAGCTATAAACACCATATCATACAATTAGCGCTTTGAACAAGATAATAAACTAGTGATTCTAGAATCCTTTGACTTACCTTCGCCAGATGTCCATCTTATCAAAGCAGGGAATGTCAATGTCTTTTCAAGCCAGTCCCGGACAACTGTTTCCCTAAAAGAATCAGGTAGAGAATCTTTAACCATATTACTGGATCCTCTACTGTGATGCACGAACTGAGTAAGAACTGACACAAGGGCTGGAAGAATCCTCAAACAATTCATGTCTGTTTCTTGACCTACATAAAGTTTGTTTAGTAGCAACTCCCAAAGTGTAATAGCTTTCTCTCGGTCCCATAATTTGTCGTTTAACAGAGTCAAAAGTAAAGAAACAAGTCCTCTCAAGAAAGGCTCCTCAATCTCATCAAGATCTTTATCCGAAGGAGGCCATGTATTAAAAAACTTCAACTGACCATTTATCTCACTAACAAGAGCACCCTCAATCAAAATATTCACAACTGAGTCAATAAAGCAAATTGACTCTTTATCACTTTCACTTTTAGCATAGGAGCTCAAAGAAGGCAAAAATGTTTTTAAAGCACTTCCCCCAGACCACCTCCAGGTGCAAAGCATTTCAGCTGCAAGCCACGCTCGGAAAGACTTTGACTGAGATGCTGGCAGCTGGTTGCTTTCAACCTCATCTACGGCTGTAGGACATCCACTAGAGCCAGCGATCACTCTGTTGATACCCATTTCTATTATAAGCTTGTCAATTAACGCAACAAATTCATGGTTTCGGGATATCTGCATCGAGAAAACGATGTCAAATTGAGGCCTCTGCCTGTCTATCAAAAGGTAATAGTTATCTAAAGATTATAAATAGCAAATGCCCAAAAAAAGGCTGCAAGAGACGTAAGGATTCACTTCTAACAAGTATGAGCCATGCAACATGTCTGCTTTTCACAGTATATCAAGAATGGTCTAAAACACATGCCTTTTAACCAAAACAAATCCAAAAAATCACACAATATAAGTACCCCATTCAGAAGTTGAGTTGGACAAACCACATAGTTCAATGCTAGGTTGTAATAAGTTATGTTCTTTTGACAACTCTAAGATGCAAAGATACAAACGACAGAAGGAATACAGGAGTTTAAGATGCAACAGAAAACAATCCACCTTTTTAACTGACGATTATATCATCGTCTAGAAAATGATAAATATATCCAAACGAACTGAATAAAATTGTTCTTTCGAAAAAGGTGAATGGACTCAGGGCTTTTAGAGGGAAAAAGAAGATGTTAAACTTCATGAAACCTTATAATATAAGAATTAGTCACTTACGAATTTGTAACCCTGACTCAAGATGTTAAACTTCATGAAACTTTGTAAAATAAGATTGAGTAACTCTTACAAATTTTTAACCCTCACTCAGGATACAGTTCCCTAAACCATAGTTATCAAGCACAATTCAAGATTCTGCCATGCCAAGTCCAAAATATCAACACTCAAAGCAGCTATCTTCAGCACATATGAACTTATAGCAACTTCAAGTGAAAGTCAGCTTATTTATGTTCCTGTGCAACTCACAAACGAATTCCATAACTACGTACTCCCAAAGAAAAAACATATACACACAATCAGTCAGCATGAATGAGATTATGCTAATAGATGTATGCAAGTCATACATGACGAATGCTCCGAGAAATAAAGTCCACTTGGACAACCGACCACTACTAGGAGTATGAAACTACACATGCTAACTCAGAATACCAAAAGTAGACAGAAAAAATTGTGAAGATCCACTTACAAGAACATCAGTAGGAGCGCGCTCGAATTTTAAGGTGGATTTCCTTTCACTAGCACTGGTACTCGGTGTGATCCATAAAGGCCATAAACTATCACTGTCCAAAAGGAGGTCTATAAAGTTTTGCTCCTCTAACAGATTTGTACAAAGACACTCACAAACTTCAACCATCCAATTGCAGCATAAAGATGTAGTCATGCCAGCATTAAACGCATCCTCCCCAAAAATGGAAGACCTAATAAACTGAACAAGACGACTTCCTATCGCCAACCGGCATTGGGATGGAAGGCTTTTCCAGATTACTCTGCTCGTGCTAGCATGGAAATCATGCATCACTTTACCAAACTCTTGCCTTGCCAAATTGCTTTCCGTTGAAGTACTCTTGTACTCGGCGCCTAATAATTCTGACAACCTGTAATCCCAATCAATTATAAACAGAACACCAGCAATACCGGGGAACAGCTCACTTTCCTCGCAATATGATTTCAAGTTAAAGAAGCTACTCCTAATAACTTCAAGAGAAAAGGAAGCCATCTTAGCCACGTCTTCAGAATTATTAATCTTTGGTATAAAGGAATTTGCTAGGGAACATGATAAAGAACCAAAGTTCCTGATGCAAGCAAAAGAAGACTCCATAACAAAAGCAACCAACTTTCCAAATGCTTCCTTGTATAGCTCAATGATGGTGCCTTTAGAGAGAAAAGATATATCATCATCTTCTGTTGACCCACCAAGCACAGCTCTGTGGCAGAAAGATTAGGGCCAATCAGAGATAGCATTAATACAAGAAATAGACAGGAGTTGAAAACTACTGGTAACAACACAATCATAATGCAACATCAGATTTTACCAAATTCCATAGACCGTCAACATAGCAAAACTGAATTTAAGCTTGACAATGATCAAACTGGAGTACCTAGATTGCCTCACAACTGTGAACAGCATGAACGTGGGAATAAAATATACCTTATAAACTGCAGATCAGATTCTACAGAATGAGAAATGTTCTGCATGATTGAAACCGCAATTGCATCCAGCTGCTCATGCTGCCAGCATACCAGTTCAGACAACTTTTTATCAGTGAGTTTCCACTTCCTTCTTGTCAAAGCCCTGACTTTTTCAACAAGAATCGCAAACCTCCCATTATGAAATGTTCCAGAATGTGACGTGTTGACAGCACATGAGATAATGATATTCCACTGCTCAGTAAGAAATTCATCATCCAGCAGTGCGAGCAAAAGATCCAGACGAGCATCGATAGAGCCCTCATTACCACTAAAACACCAATGGACAAATGTTGCTTCAAAAACTGCCAAAAAGTTCTTTTCTACCCTGTCAACCTGACCAGTAATATCAGCACCAGCAGAAGCCACCTCACCAGAAACAAGTCTCTCTACTGTTTTCTGTGGTCCAAATATAGATACCACAACTGATAGAAATTTCACAGCCTCAGGTGAGTCCTGACATCCAAAAGACAACTGATCATGAACAAGATACCAAAAAGGCTTCGGCTAACTGCTAAGGGCGTGTCTAAGGGTAAAAAGGAAAGCAGCATCACCCCTTAGACTGAAAAGAGAGTTGCCTCACAGATGAAAAGTAGCAGATAGTTAAGTTACACATTTGCTTCCGGACATTAAAAGGTAAAACTGACAATTAGTCCGATCGTGTACAGGTAACACAAAGCTAGGAATAGAATAGTCAAAACTAAAACCAGTCAGCAGTTAATATTAAACAATCGATCAGATAAAGCAACCTAAATGAATAACATGCAACAGGTCATCTCCCTACTTCTATCTTCTGAAAGGAATGTCACATTGAATCCGGATGTTTGGATACAGTAGTACTATGAATATCTTAATAATATTGTGACAAGATATTCATCACATAATGCAGCATCAGCTATATGACCATTTCTTTTTGCATTCGCGCAAAATTTTATCATCTGCAATATGATGGTGACAAACGCGTCATGAACGCGGAACACCTATGGTGCCCTACAAGAAAACCAACTTTCACCCAAAATTGTCACAAAGCAACTAATTTGCTTCTGTTCTTTTACTCGACATAAAATCGAAAAAACACTACTTCACTATTATTTCAGATATTTTTTTTATACATAAAAGACAAGGAATAGGCTAAACCACAAATGTAGGTCCAACCTAAAGTGTCCTTACAAGCAATAGGAGAACTTATTTTCAAATTATTTGATATGTTAAATTAATGGAAAAATAAAAGTAGCTTGACCCAACGGGTTGACCACAACAGGTTTGGTCTGCTTTTGTTCAGATTGTCCAACTTCGGTTATTTTCGGTCCCGGTTTAAGATCCAAATTTTACTGGACGGGTCTGGGTTGACCAACCGGTTGGATCATGATTTGCCAGGTCTGAGCACCCCAATTAAAATAGCTCCAAAAATGCATCAGACTGAATCGGAGACAGTGCAACACTCAATAACAGATCAAATCCTCGAAAAGAATAACTCCCCAACGTCAGCTCGAACAAGGAGTACACTCAAGTATACTTGTAACAGCACTAAGCAGCAAATCTCAACCTTAAACAGTGTAATTTGATGGCAAATCTCATTAAATGCCGACTCTGACCATTTAGATGCATTTCTATGGAGAATAATTACAAGCGAGCTGACACAGACTGTAAAATGTCCTCCAGCCTTTCCAAATATCTCCCCCTGAACCTTTAGGGGATTCTTTTTACTTCTCCCATTAAGCTGCAGAATAACCAGCAAGACCAATATATTACATGATTTCAGGTTTATATCTAGGTTCTTTTTGTTTTTTCAATGTTTTGTCCACAAAAACCCCAAAAGCAACTAGAACAATGATAGTTCCTCCGACATAAAGTCACTAAAACTGATCCTTCCGTCAAAATAAGTTGCGATTATTACCCTGACTCTGATTAAAGAACCATTCAATGATAGAGATATAAACATCTAACTGTACGAGAAATATGATTCAAGCTTATACTCTACCATAGACACGTAAGTCCTGATTAAAAAGATTCCAAAGCATTTCTAGCAAACACAATCTGTACCGGTACGCAAAATAGACATTACAGAAAAGGAAAGTAAAAGATATATCAAAGAGAATACATGACAGAGAAAGATTCATATATATACAAATAGCAAGGAAACGATACAAAAGGCAAATTTAAAGATGACAATGGAAGCAAAATCTTCACAACCACAAAGAAAATACTCTGATACTGAACTTACATTGGAAAGAATAAACGGCAGAGACCTTTTTAACGTAGGTCCAACCAGATAATCTAGGGGCCAAATCTCAGATTTTGAAATTGCATACTTCTCCACCAATACTAAAAAATCTGTAGCACGTTTTAATTTCCCACCAACATTATCAACATAGTCTGTTTGCCGAAATGTCTTGAGGCAGTTGTCCTGAAATGCTTCACAAAATGGATTGAGCAGTTCTCTGTTCAAAGTGTACACAATAGAAAGAATATCGACAATGCATCGTCCTAAATCTTGCCACTGCCCTTGTCTGATGTGTAACAAATGTTTATCCAATGATTCGACAGTGTCCAAAGAAGTATCTCCATCATTACTAGACGTGCTGGTGGCTTCATGTTTTGTCTCAGCAGAAAAGAAGAAATCGTGCCACAAAAGCTTCACAAGGATATTATCAAGAAGAGACATACGAAAACAATGAACTGCATCTTCTCCATCACAGTATCTGGCAGAAACAGAAGAGGAAGACATAAGATCCTAAAAGACGGGAATAGAAAGTCGCAACATACCAAATTAAGCAGAGTCATTGCGCTTAAGGAGATTATTAATAATAATTTCTAGGTTCTAAAGACATAAAAAGCAAATAACAATGTCAAACATAGACCATGCAACCATAGACAAGCATACACTCCCTTCCTTTTTTTGAAAAAAAAAACAAAATTAAACCTTAAAAGTCTAAAACAAAGTGCCCGGCCAATGTAGGAGTGTGAAGACACTTGTATTTAATGTAAAACAGAGAGTCGGACAACATGCCAAAATGTATGCATAGTTCAGGTCCTTCATATGTAAAAATAGTAAACATATTTCAAACAAAGGGATAATTTTATCTTAATTTATATGCCCATTACAAAGGAATTGTAGAACTGACCCATTGACCAATTTTATGTTATAATTTTTCAAACTAAAACTATAATTAACTCATAGATAATAATATGGGATGTTTTCGTCCTAGCATGTTTGCAGAAGATAAATGTCACGTCACATGTATGAGGAAAATGATATCACTATATCTGACATGATAGGTCACTGAAAAACTTAGGTCCAACAAGTCAACAACTATAGTGCAGAACTTCAGCCCGTCGATAAAAATCTTCCCTGACAAATGGGTCCCTAACAATGTAAGCATAGAAATTACAAGATAACACACCTTGAACAATTGTGTAAGACCCAAAGGAAACATTCTTTAAAGGCCAGGAAGAATGCTGAGCGATCAGCATTGTCAGGATGAGATGCATTCCTTCCTGCCCATAGGTTCTGGAAGAAGTCAAGAAAGTACTTCACTCCCCCAGTTACTTTGGGGGGTAGAGAATCAAGGAAAAGGATCAAAGCAGGGTATGAAACCTGCCTGGAACCAAAGCAGCCGTTTCTTAGGAACTGCCAGAAGCGATTTGAAAATGTTTTTTGAAAGTTTACATAAGACCAACTTCCAGGAAATCTATTGGAGAACAGCAAAAATGTTTCCCAGAGAGCTGTGTGACAAGATGAATCCTTCTCCTGGAAGGAACCCAATATTGCAGGCGAAAGAGCTTTCACATCATCTTCACTAAGTGTGTCAGGCATATTTTTAATGAAACTTCTCAGCACTGTATATGTAGCTGATCGAACAAATGGACTCTCAGATTTGAGAAAATCAAGGAAATGACGATGACCCGACAACAATTTTTTTGCAGAAGTAATCGCCATATCTTGAGCTTTCAAAACATGCTTCTGTAGCGTCTTTGAGTCTTCCGCAGTGGGTTTGTCAGATTTCATGCCCACTAAAACATCAAGCAATGTCGCAACAGCCAATAATGATGATGATATAACCTGACACCCAAAGGAAGCAGGAAAACAGATAGAATACCCATCCTTATAGTTAGACAAAGGGAGCGGAAAAACAAAACAAACAAAAAGAAATAAGCCACATTCAAAAAAAAATAGAGAATCACTCAAAAAGATACAAAACACAAGACATAAATCAATAAGCGAGCCTTTCAGGCTACTCGCCTAAGTCTATCGTTGAATTGCACAGAGTAATAAATGCGAAGCATATAGAATACAACCATTCAAAACTTTCTCAAAAGAATCTAAGTCATGAATTTGAAATCGGAAGTAGTAAAAACAGAAAAGTAGTTGCTTGATAGTCGACCAAGTACATACCCTTTGGTGCATTTCTGCCAGCTCATCCGAAGCATTTGCAAGATCAGCCATACTCTGCTGTGTGAGCTTCAAATTATCATCCAAATACTCAAATAGATCTGATGTGCAAAACATCAGTGCATCTAGTCTCTTTTCCTGAGATGGAAAGGCAGCCTGTTTTTTGACAGGAAATAGATGATAAGAAAACACTTTCATCCTGTGCGTCCCTCACTCATTGCCATGCACTAAGCACATATGATATGAATTTCGTTCCCAATAACAAAGACAAGAAGAGGCAGCCGCTGCAAATCAAACCAATTAGCACAGCACAAAACTACAATGAGAAAAAAATTTAGGGAAATTATCCCCCTCAAGGTTTTGCTTTTTTTATCACGTTTGAGGCCTATCTATGGTACCCTCGAGATTTGTTATTAACAAAAATAAAGATAGAAAATTAGGAAATTTACCCCATTAACACCAAAGTTAATTAAGCTATTTTAATGATTTTAAAAATCTAATAATACATTTAATACACTTATCCAAACCTTTATAAAAAGAAAATGGTTTGATTACCTTTAATGACTTAATTAATAAAGAATATGATTATTAATTTAATAAAATGATGTATTTAACAAATAAAATGTTTTATAATAAATAATTAATTTAAGAAAATGACGTAATGAACAAAGAAAATTATTTAACTAATTTAAGAGTAGAATAAATGAGTTGAAGTGTTAATGACTTAATTAACAAATAAAATGATTTAATTACCTTCAATCAACTTTAACTAATAACATAAACTTTTCATCCATTTTTTAGTCAAAAACAAAACCTTAGGGGTACCATAGATAGGCCACTAATGTAAGGGATACCATTAGAAAAAAAGGTGAAACCTCAAGTGTACCATGGATAATTTCCCAAAATTTTAAGCATACTTGCATCCAACAGTCTAAAGTATGGCAGAAACCTAAATACTACTCAAGAACGGAGTGTTGAAGGATATATTCAGCTATTCACTAGCTAATTTTCAAGCGAGCCATTCTCATTATGATCGAGTCAACCTATGTAAAAATCTTGCTTTTGAGGGCACAGACCACCTTGAAGCATCACTAGATACAAAGTCGAATATGTTAATTAAAGGCCTTTTCTCCTCAACTTATTTCTACTTATAATCAGAAAAAAAAATAAGATAAGTTCAGAAGAAATAAGAAAAGTTAAGAGAAAATAAGTGAAGTTCATAAAAATAAGCAAAAATAAGTTAAGTTCAAAAAAAAAAAGTAAAAATAAGTAAAGTTGAGCGAGCCATTCTCATTATAAGTTGTTGGAACCATTCCTAGATTTGGAGCTTCTTCCTCCACAACTAATCTCCATGAATGACCATTTGTTTTACAGAAATTTTACTTCTATTAGCACAAAGAGTACAGGTACTTAATAAACAACCACTCCACAAAAACCATATTAGTTAACAAAAATATTGAGAACCTGGAATGATCGCTTAGCTGCTTGGGAAACTTCAGAAACCGAGTCAAACTGAGCAAACCACCATGGTCCCATCAAAGACTTGAGATGAAGAGCCAAATCCCGTCTGCAGAAGAGAGAAAATGTTACTCTTGGCACTTGGCAGAAAATAAATTCAACTGTCAGCAGTTGAAGAATAATGCCCCTTCTTCTCCAAGTCGTGAGCCAGACACACTTACAGACCCCCCCCCCCCCTCCTCCTCCACCCATGACTATATTGAAATTGAATATAACGTCACTTGTAAAAACTGAATTTCCTTTCAAAAGTTCAGAAGGAAACTATAAAATTTCAAACACACGTATCTCATTAGTCCCTTGCTCCCACCCTCTTTAATGTGGAAGGAAGAAATATCTTCATTACCGAGCAGCAAAATATCCTCATTGACTTTCGACAATAATTTCTCTGCAATTGGCTAAGTTTATTTTCATTCCAGAAGTGCAGTCAAACCAGTAAAGTAAACATTAGCACGCCCCACCCCCCCTTGCAACCAGGAAGTCCAATTACAGAGAATTTGAAATTCGTTCAGAAAAAGAAAAGTAACCAACAATGTGCCAGATCAGAAGGAAACAAGACAAACCCAGCAGCTGTAACGAGGCTGGTCATTGTGTCGTGAGTTGCACGTCGAACTTCTCTATTGTAGTCCATCAAAAGCCTCCTGTATTCAAAACCCTTAATCAGGAAGTACATGTCAGTAAGGAGGCATAGACGATGGTGGTATCAAATTGACCAACTCAAGATCACATCACTCACAATATTGATCATCATCAAAACAAAACCACTTTTAAGAGACTACTTCAATCAACCTAGATCATAAGAAGAGCTTATAGTAACACTTTCGAAGCCTCATTGCCCACACCTCCCAAGTGACAAAAGCTACTCCTAGAAGGCTACCAAACAGCATTAATGCGTATAAACTACATACAAGAAGCGGTTCTGAATATTCGTTATCACTAGGTAAAAAAAAAAAAAAAAAAAAGAGAAGGCAATGCCTCAACTAGGTATTCATGTTTTAAAAGTGTCATAAACAGAGCTTGAGTACAATGTTTAAAACATAAACAAGCACTTAAAATGACAAGTACATACCCATTGGGGAATAATCGGTAACACATCCTTTGCAGACTTATCCTTCAGTAGACCCGATAAAGAGTTCAAAGCTTTAAGCTGCAAAATTGAAAGAAACAGCAACTATCAGAACAATACAATATAAGACAGAAGGACATCCATCTCACCACAAAAACATGCAACATAATGAGGTAAACATAACAAAAAATTTACTCCAACCAAGTTATACCAATGATGTCATCAAGGATAAACAAAGATAAAGCTTCGCCACAATGGAACTAACACTTGAATCTCAAGAGTCTAAGATGGGAAGAACAGTCCGTGGGAACCTATTTACCATAAATGTCAAATGACTCCATGACAAAGCAAGCAGCAATTGGCATCAAGAGGCTGCTATGCATGCTGTAGTACCTTCTATCTATGCTTAGTTTATGTTAATGGTCCCTTAATCAAGTAGAAGGGGAGAAACATTGGATTCTACTGATTAAGTTGAGCGAGATTGTTAACACAACTGACAGCCTGCACGCCTTTCTACTTAGCATACAAGACGCAGAATCAACCATAGCAAGCAATTTCGTTTGGCAAAATAAGCAATTGCTCTGCTCAGTCTGATCCATATACTTCTCAGAGTCCAATTTGAATTTATACTTTAAAATGTTACATTGCTTGCTTTAAAATTGTGGTATCTACTCACTAACACTAGTAGCTGCTAACAACAAATATTACCATCAAATTCCTTTGATATGCCAAACAAAATTGAAGATGAAACATGTCACGAAAATCACCTTTGTAGTAGAATCCTTTCTAGCAAGCCTCTTCAAGTATTGTAATATCTCACTATCAACACCCTGCATTACAACCAACTTCAATGCATCAAACACCATAACATTCACTACCAATTAACCACAGAATCATACTCAAATGGACAATCTTGGGACTTGGGACATTAGATCCAAATACATTCGAAACTTTACCGAGAAAGAAGTAGATTCATCCCCATGAAGAGCAGAATCAACCTTGGTACTCCCTAAATATCCTCCAAACCCAATTGGGGCCCCGCCAACTGGCACCAGTGAAGCAGCAAGACTGCAACAACAAAATCAACAAATTCATGAAAAGATTCTTGCTTTGCAACAAACTCTACAAACCCGCAAATTATAAAAAAATAATAATAACTCCCAACTTGTATGAGTTAAAATTAGACGGTCATAAAGTAGTCACATTTTACTTAAAGTGGTCGCTTTTATCATAGTGCCAATAAAAAGTGATCACTTCAATCAGACCGTCTCTTCTAATAATTGTGTGCAAGAAGTATACCATCAAACACAACA
This sequence comes from Corrigiola litoralis, assembly GCA_901111285.1. Lineage (NCBI taxonomy): Eukaryota > Viridiplantae > Streptophyta > Magnoliopsida > Caryophyllales > Caryophyllaceae > Corrigiola > Corrigiola litoralis. Next base: position 763 of record CAAKMY010045438.1, on the reverse strand, counting down.
TATCAAAATTACATTCTTGGTTTTCTATAAGCTACAGAAAACCCACCAAAATTACACCAATTCTTTACATCTTTCAAAATATGCGAGGGGGAATTTGAAAAATGTAAAAATTTGGTAAGTTAAAATTCGGCGGTCTTAAAGTAGTCACCTTTTACTTAAAGTGGTCGCTTTTATTACAGTGTTAATGAAAAGCGATCATTTCAATCAGACCGTCTCTTTTAATAATTTGTGCCGAAACATATCACCAACACAAAAAGGCACATTCTTGGTATTCTATAAGCTGCAGAAAACCCACCAAAACTACAAGAAATAAAACAATATACCAACTCAAAAAAATCATAAAATGTAACAAATGATATGGAATTATGAAAGTAAACCTGCTGCTAGAAGCACGAGCTTTGGTCCTATCACCCTTTGGTTTACCCATTTTTTTTTTAATAAATTTTGTGGGTTTTTGGGGTTTATTTGTATGAGTGAATTATTTGGGTTTATGGTTTTTTTTTTGTTATGTAAAACTTGCCGCCATTGGAGGGTGGATTGTTTCTTGTGGGTCTTTAAAAACTTGAGTAAGGGCCTCTTCTCCTCAACTTAATTCTACTTATTTTCACGAAAAATAAGATAAGTTCAGAGGAAATAAGAAAAGTTCAGATAAAATAAGTAAAGTTCAGAAAAAATAAGCAAAAATAAGTAAAGTTTAGGAAATTAAGTAAAAATAAGTAAAAATAAGTAAACTTGAGCTATGAAAACAACATGAATCAGGAAA
>CAAKMY010045436.1:0-10238 GCA_901111285.1 Corrigiola litoralis | reverse complement strand
TTATTGTGGGATGGAGGAAGTATTTTGTAATCTTTGATTTAATAGTTTGACCATTGTTTTTTTTTTTTTTCTATTTATGTATTAAATATTTTACAAAAATGTATATTTTAGAAAAAAAATTGGTAAAAAGTACTTTTACATACCACTTTTTGCAAATAAATACCTTATAAACTGTTTATAAAAGATAACTACCTTATGTGACTTTTTGTTTACCAATCCATACCAAATCGAGATCCCACAACTTATAAGGTTTTGACATGATGATTTTTTACCTTTTTGTCCTCAAAAACCTAATTTAACAAACTTTCTCGTTCCACCACCACCCTCACACATTCCACCACCACCATTGCCCCTCCACCACCACCACCACCACCTTCCCACATTATCTCCTCTATTTCAACACCACCTACCCACCTTTCCAACACGACACATTCTCTTCCACCACCACCCACCTTCTTCTTGTCGGTAACAAAAATCCCCTCCTATTTTATGGTTGTCGCCGCCATGTGACTCAAGATAGCTGGAAAGTAAACCCTAGGTGGCCGCGCATGACATTTTATCACCGGAAATATCCCTCTTTATCACCAAATGTGGGAAAAACAAAAATACGTAATTGAAACATTGAATCTTCGCGAAAATAAAGAAAACATGCAAAAAAAAAAAGCCTATAATCGGACTTAGAGGGGAATTTTCGATGAGGTCGTGTATTTTTTTACCGGAAATATTCGCCGGTCATCATTGGGGTGGTGGCAGTCGAAGGAGGGATGGTGGTGCAACAATGGCAACAATGGGAAAGGATGAGGGTTAGGAAAAAAGGGGGAGAATGAAATTTGGGAGGGCAAAACTGGAATAAGTGGTTGAAAATCACTTAAAGGTGTGAATTTGCTATTACTTTACTCATATAAGGTAATTATTTTTTATAAACAGTTTATAAGATATATAATTGTAGTAAGTGGTACTTATAAGGTACTTTTTACCAAATTTTCCTATATTTTATTATAAATATACGTTGAGAATAAATGCAAATATTTTCACATCAAATTTAATTTATTTTATGGTGAATCTAAGGTCAATGTTTCCAAAAAAAGTCAAATGTAAAGCTTGATTTGGAATAGAATGAGTACTAGAATTATGCTGAGTTATAGTGGTCCAAAACATAAATACTCAATTTGTTTTTTTTTCACACTTGTCGAGATGAGATAATACTTTGACTATAAATAATTTATGATATCAAATTGAATTGATTATAATACTATGATAGTTATATATGTTTTTTAACAATACTTTCACATAATTATATTTTTATAATTTTTTTAGTTATATACTCTCCCGTCCTTTGAAGATTGTCAATTTTTTCAGTTTTGATATGTCCATAAATGGTAGTCAAGATAGAAAAAATATAAATAACTCTCTAAATGCTTTGTGTCATATTGCCTTTTAGGGAAACATATAATTTGATTTAGGAAAAAATCAAGGAATTAGGAGGGAGATAATGAAGTACACTGAGTCTTCTTAATTTTTAACATTTTGAATTTGTGACAACCTTTAAAGGATGAAGGGAGTATTTTAATTTATTGATGGTTAAAGTATGATATCAAATAGTGTTAAAATACAAATGTAATGAACCGAAAAAATCAGAGGGAGTACATATCTGTGATTTGACTTGGGTTGTAGGAAGTTTCAGTTGATTTAGCTTTAAAGGAGCTCATCTATTTTTACCAGAAAATAAACAACCTCTTTTAAGATTTTGTGTTTGTTAGGTGGGTTTGATTTTTAAATTCGTCGTTTTTGGTAATAGATTTTGAGGTAGATTGTAGGGTTAAAGCTACTAAACCTAAAAATTAGAGTTGGTAAAGTTGGCCCGACTAGAGATAGCCAAAACTGACCCGATTCAACCTGAGAAAATCACCTTGTCGAAACAGATTTGACTTGATGCTTACTAGAAACCCGATACAACTTAAAAAGTTTTTTTATGAGCTACATGATAACTAATAGTTTTTTGTGAGCTTTTTTCAAATATTACCAAAATTAACGTTTCATGATTAGATGGTATATTATGACAACATTCCTACAGATTGGCCTTCAAAGGTTTTACCAGTATCCCTTGTTCTCCAATTTAGCGTATTAAACTACAACCTTTTACTAGTTGAGCCAACTTTTCACATAATACATAGTAAAGATCTTAATTATATTTTCTTTTTGTCTTAACCATTATTTTGTGGTTAGTTATTAGCTAACTTTAAAGTATTATGTGGTTATTTAACTTCCATTTTCACTATCGTTAACTGGATTATTAAGAGAGCTTGGAAATGTGTTCATGTTGGATTGGTTAGCTTTAATCTTGTTTTTACCGGACTTGCTTGCAAACTGTTGGAGAGTTAACTGTTGATGTAGATATTGAACTTTACAGATTTTTTCATAGTGAGTACGAAGTTAAGAAAGAACCATTTGGATATTGAAAGGGCAACAACTCACCCCTTGTTAGAAAAAGCCAACCACCCCCTCCCCTCCTTCATCTTCTTCCCAAATACTTCGTTCACGTCTTCAAAGCCCTAACCACCACCTCCTCTTTCCTCTTCTTCCCACCACCATGACCCACCAATTCCTCAGCCCATCCCGCGCTCATTGCCAGCCACTCAGCCACCCATCAACAGCACATGACAACACCACACTTCAAGAGCCACCACCATTGCGTCACCAAGACAATTCCATTTCAACCCCCTCATCAACGCCCGTTAACCCATCAATTGAAACCTCTCACCCCACCTTTCTCATAAATCGATAACATGGTGCGATAATGTGTGAGGTGGCTTGAGTATCCTAACAGTTACTTTTTTTAACTTCAGTAGCAAAATCGATACAAATCACAAATTTTAATACTCAAATGAACCCTTAAGTCGTTTACGACTTCAAAAAGTGCATTTTTGTTTAGAGCCTTATGCAGTCAATAATATGACAGCCAATAATATGAGCACTGGTCACAGAGCTCATTTATGAAAGATAAACCAAATTTCAACTGTAAACCAAATCTTTTATTCTGCCAAATTCCAACGCTGGTCAACTGTCACATTTGTATTTATATTGAAGGACAGATTCCCTCGAACAAAATGTTTTTTTACTGTCTTTAGGGTGGGGGGAGGTTTAAAGTCTCGAACAGAGCAGTAATTTAAAATGAAACATCTCTCTTTCTCTGGTACATTGTAAATTTGTAATCGAGGACATGAAAATTCCAAATTTACTTGAGCCATGAGCAAAATAATACACCAAAAAACCAGAGCTTCCCTGTTGTATAAGAACATATAATTACCAAAAGAACCTCAAAACTCCCACCCCAAACAAAATAATTTAGAAAATTTGAAAAAGGAAAAATCAAGGGGAAAGGGCTAAGGAAGTACTGGAATGGAGGATGAAGAGGGATGAACCTAGAGAAGCTTGCTGCAACTCCTAAAACTATTGCCACATGACTTGTGTATGGTACACTCTCCCTCAGGACGACCAAAAACTAGACCCTCCGCAACATTCCCAACAACATTGTACACACCCATATTCTCCAAATTGCTTCTCAAAATGACAACATTCACACCATATTTACTTCCGTAGATCCCCCTTTGCAAAACTACCCATCTTTCCCTGCTGTATAGCTTTGGGATCAAGAGCAAAGGTCCCAATAGTAAGCATTCCAGAAGATCTCTTGACTCCATCAACTTTGATTGGCATGGAACCTACGGTTACAATATTAGCTGCGGCAGCAGCAGTTCTGGGCACAGCTGCAGATGATGAAGCAGGTACATTTGAACTTCTTTCAGTCTGCTTAGGGTGGATACTTAGTGAACCAATCTTTATGGTAGACACAACATCGCCAGGTTCTGCTTCTGAGGCCTTCTGCTTGGTAGTTGTACTAACACCAGACTTGTCAACATCAACACTAGAAGAGACTTCTGTAGCAGACTCTTTAGTCTTTTCTAAAGCAGTTGGCTTAATAGACTGAGCACCCTTCTCAACCCAGGTACTCAACTCCTCTTCTTTCCGGGGTCTGTCAAGCACAGAATTAAGCTTGGGAGGAGCTTCAACTGCTACACGAACATGTCCATTAGCCCTGCGAAGAAGCCGAGCTCTCTCTTCAAGCATAATCTTCTGCCGACTTTCATAGTACAAGAAGTCATCCAACAAAGATGTTTTTGATAAATAGTTCTTGAACATTTTAAGCATTTGCAACCCTGGCTTGAAAAAAATCTGTTCATACAGGAATAAAAAAAATTAGCAAGTAATTTGTATCCTCGTATCTAAACAAATTTAAAGCATCAGCTGATGCATGACGATTCCAGCTACATATATGTTCTACAGCAATTTGCGACCAAAACATCCAACACACGCCAATTTAGGCAAAAAGGCTATTCTGACAAAATATCTAATAAGTACTTACGGCTACACCAGATGTTTTGATTCAGTCATTTCCACCATGTACCCCTTGTGACATTGTCTTCACCTAAAGAATTCACTCTGATCTTGCAAAAACCTATCTTGAAGTCTAAATTTCTAAAAAAGAAATCACATTGAAAACCTCACTCGGAATTAAGTAAAAGACACAGTCTGACATCTTTGAGTGCTCACTAAGGCTCTTATTAAGAACAAGAAGCCTTGACACTCAAGTCCGTCACTCACCACAGGCAGTTTTGACCCAAACTAAGCCAAAAGAGGTAAATGGACTTTAAACATGGATTAATAACAGCCTCAGCAAAAAACCAGAAAAGTTCTCTTGGCCACATCCCACATCCACCCCCCCCCCCCCCCAAAAAAAAAAAAAAAACACACACACAAGAATGTATGCAAAGAAAGCGAAAAAAAGAACATGAAAAATAGGTCCTTTACGTACCTCTTGTGTATCTCTACTGTTAGTCACTGACTTATGCTCGTTATTTTCCAATGTAATGTTGCGAAAAATGGTGTTAGGCACATCTTTTATGAAATGCCACTTAACAGGGAAACTGCCACTCCATTTGTCCTGTTGCCAAAAATCCATATCCTTGTCAAAATCAACTGGACCAGCCATCTCTGCCATACCACAGAACTGGCCACTTGCATTGACCTGCAAATGAGATGACAAGATAAGTGGAACATTACCACCAAAAAATGACTAGTCATCTTACATTAACATGTACCAGTACTGCATATTCTCAGCAATCACACTATCAACAGGAAAAAACGAAATAACTCAGAGGGAAGCAAACTTGCTTAGCACTTAGGCCACCTCCCTTATTATTATTGAGGAGATATTACTTACAGAAAAGAACAGATAGATGGGGCAGCCTCTTGGACTTCCAGCAGCTACTTTTTGTGCATCTTCATAAGCGATGTTAAGCTTCTTGTTGCCATTGGGAGTAGATGACCAAACATTATACTTGATACTCTTATGCACATCATCCTCACTGTATGATTTGATGACAAAAAATTTTGCATTGACATAATCCACTTGAAAGTCACCTTTGTTGTATTGATCAGCATAAATTACAATATTTCCTTCAGAATCACGGTCCCCAGCCTTTGTGGTGTAGGATTTAACAATTAATTGATTTTTTGATCGGTTGGTTCTTGGGCCACGATTTTGCTCACTTAGTGGATCACAGTTCCCATTTACATCATTAGCAGCTCTTCTATAATAATCTTTTGACCAGGGATCATTTACGAACGCATGACCATTGGTGCTCGATCCATAACCAGACACACCACCACTCAAAGGAAACGTATATTTTACATGGTTAGCTTGAGGTAGAAGCTTCCCATAAGGCGTATTTGCCGGAGATTGCAGTGGCCCTGGTCCATTTCCATTCTGTAGAGAGGGAAGGAAAGCTTGAGTTCATTGAAGCATTTAATCGCTATCGGAAATATTGTAAATTAAGATAAAAATGGAATAAGAAAAATGGTGAACTCAAACATCAGCAAATAAAAACAGAACACATTTCCATGCGGCATCAGTCAAACAGTACGACAAAGGATATCATAAAATGCTGGAGACAAAAGCACAAAAGAATAACTTCATGTGTGGAGGGCGAGGAGGGGAAATCACGCCCAGCAGAATTGTTCACTCATCCTGACACTAAAAGAGAGAAAAATAATAATTTCTCAGTTGTAGTAATTAAATTTTTTTTTTAAGAGTAAGTCTCAGTAGTACTTAAACCATTGAACTCAAGTAGACAAACTCATTAGCTTATCGTATTATAGCGGAAACAATATAATATAGCAGAATAAACAAATTGATGCCCCCAAAGATACTCAGGTCAATACTCCTGAGAATGTGCAAGGAGTAAACTAATCCTCCAGCCCTTGTGTTAAATCACAGAACCATTAACACAGACAAGTCTTAATTTCAGGTAAGACTCACATACAACACAGAGCTTTTCACCAATAAACAACTAAAGGAGAAGTAAATACATCATTGACGTGTACCTGTGATGAATGAGACGAAACTCCATGGATTGAAACCCCAGAACCACTACTACGATTGCTCACAGGACGTTTGCTTGATCCTGTGCTAGGTTTTGAACCTTGTGGTCCTACTGTCACTGAATGAGTCTGGCTGGAAGCAGCTTTCGAAGGAATCATTGTAGCAGGGGCCGAGGGATGTGTGCGTTTCACACTTGAGGCATTCACCCGATGAGTAGTAGAGGGCCCTACATCTGAGATGGTGTTGGTTGAGCTACTTGCAACAACGTTTGGGTCAGGTTGAACAAGAACCGGATAATAACCAGAAGACGAGACAGAGTCAGGATAAGGTGACATATAGTAAGATTGTGTCGGGACGCATGAGCCATCAACTCCTATCATAGCACCGGGTATATAAGGATTGTACGGGTTAAATCCAGACTCCCCATATCCATAGCTAGGTGTATAATATACATAAGGCGAGTTTTCAGTTTGTGCAGCCTGAGCAGAAAAAAGAAAACATAAGAAGGGAGTTAGAAGACATATCATAAGTTGTTCAAGATTTAGGAATTGACATTAGCTGAAGCAGGTAAAGATGCCAGACTAACCGCGTACTGGATATCTGCAGCATCTAAACCAAAAACTGCATGATTGTCGTCCCATCCGCCGGGTGATTCGTATCCTGACAATTAAATCACATATGTAAGACCTCTACCATCACCAACCATAACTCCTTACAACAAACATAGAAGGGACCATCATATTACCTGTACAGTAATAACCATAACCGGGGGCAGCAGGATAGTATAAGCTCGGATCAACAACATACTCAGCAGCTCCATCATTCACCATTGTTTCAATGTTTTCGTAAACTGGACTGGGGAACCGTGGGTTTAGCTCATTACCTTGCATCTGAAAAGCACAACACGAACTAAGAAATCTACAGAACTCCAAATTTTACAAAGACAAATATTGTACCAAAATTACTGAACCAACTTATGAATTATAATGAGTAGGCCAAAGAATTACCAGATGGTAAGTGTCTGTACGTCCATTATCTTGAACCTTATACATCTCAAGTCCGGGACTGCCACCCTGAACAACAGAGCACAATGCGATAAGCAAACACCATATATCGAGAAGATAAAAACACATACAAGCAAATGGTCACGACAACAACACAAATATCTTAATTTCTCCCAACATCATATAACATAGCCACTTCCCCGAAATAATCTCAAAGACAGAATGCAATTTAACAAACAGGCAACAGCAATGACAATACAATTCAAAGCAGTAAAGTGCACATTCGGACTCAACAGAGGCTAAGTTAAGACTTCATAATCACTAATATGACATCTGATAGAAAACCGACATCACAAGGGTCAGAAAAAACGGAGAAACAAAAAGACGGACCAAAAATCTTGTTAAATATCACAACACAACAGTTAACCAGAGCAGAATTTCGACAACCCAAGATACCCAATTCTTCGGAATAACTCCAACACAACTACTTACACTCCATTGACAAATTACAATTCTGAGCGATAAGCGCGATAAACAACATACTTGGCCTCATAAGCAAATAGAACTTCAAAACCACTAAATTAAAAGCCAACATCCAAAATTGCTAGAAAACAGAATAAGGGCACATTAAATCCTATCGAAAAACCTCACAACAAACCATCTAAGCTACCTCATACACCCAGATTTTCAACAAACAGGGTGACATAAACTTCAATTTCACATAAAATTAGTACTGAAGAAAACCCAATCAACAGGCAAAAAAGCGCAAAAACTCGGGTAAGACGGTCCAACAATACGACTAAAGCAAGCGTTTGAGGTTTTGGGGTGATGTTTCAGAATCTCAACTCAAACAACCCAACCCAAAACCTCAAGAGCTCACTCCTTCCTACCATAAGACCATCTCACCTACCATAACACACACAAATAACCCAAATTAAATAAATTTAACCAGGGCACTTCTAAAACACAAATTACTCAACAATTCTACCACTATATTAAAAAAAACCAACAAAATAAACTTAACCAAGCACAAAATAAATAACATGGTAACAAAATTACACATAAAAAGAAAAACCCAAATCAAATAAATTACACTAGGGCACTTCTAAAACCCAAATTACTCAAAGCTTCTAACTTTTAACTAAGATAAAAACACAACAAAAACTTAACCATGCAAAAAAATAATAAACATGGTAGCAAAATTACACTTAAACCAACATATCAAACCAACAAAAAAACAAAAACCATTAGAGTGGAAATTACCAGTAGAAAAAATAATACTCAAAAAAAAAAAAAAAATCAAGTCATAAAACACTTGACTTTTTTTTCTTTCTTAAGAGATATTTATTAAGAGATTAAAAGAGAGCAATTACATAGAGTGAACATTATTTTTGCTTGGGTCGATATATTTTTTGTTTTTTTTTTGTTTTTAAGAAAAGAAAGACCCTAACCCTAGAGATAAATAATAAAAAAGAAAAAGAAAAAAAATGTGAGGAGAGAGAAAGTAGTAAGAGGTGTCGAAAAATAAAAGAGAGGGAAAAAGTTGTGAGCCCAAATATTAATATTTATACTATATGGTTTTTGTTTTTTATTATTTGGAATAATTAGTTTTGTTTTATTTTTATTTTTTATTTTGTGTTTTATTCCATGGTGTGGTACTTTTTGGTTAAGGCGCGTTTCCAAATATTTGGCCACACAAATGGAATAGGGGCTCACCGCTCACCTTTGGGAAATTGGTTCGAATTTTTGGAGTCCCTCCCTTTTTGGGTTTGGGTGGGAAGGGGAGATATTTGGGGTGGATTTGGGAAATATCTTGCTACTTTTGGGGGTTATGGGGATGGAAAAGGGTGTGTAGAGATAAGGAAATAAATCACTTTGGGATTTGGGTTATTTACCTTATTTTTAAACAAGTTTATATAATAAAATATAACGTTTAGTTTTATTAGAAAAGTAGACGAGATTGCGGCAATTTATATGAGCTTAAGATTTATGCAGGCCCAAGTACAACTAGAGATTAATATCTTTGAAAGATCATACTCACCCACCTGGTGGTTGTCACTTTAATACCCACCCTCTCACATCACATTTTTAATTTCCTTTTAATTTTAGAAATCCAAAAAATGTTTGTGAATTTGGTGCCCACCCGGTGGGTCTCTATCATCTTCCAATATCTTTTTATTGGGCTAACATGGTTTCGGATGAGGATAGAAACGGGTGTTGCCTAACGCAACCTTCAAGTTACTAACACAACCAATTTTTCTTTTATTTTCCCTTGTATTTTGGGGTTTTAACATGGGTGTATTAGTATTTTGAAGGTTGCGTTAAGCAATCATGATAATTTATAAGTAGACCGAGCCCATTAAGCCCAAAAACAAGCCCACACGCGCTCAACCAAACAGACCAACCCAAAAGAAGAAGAAAAAAAAGAAAAGAAGCGTTCATTTGAATTTTGCAGGGAGAGGGTAAACCAAAAAAAAGACACATTATTACCAAACTCCTCATACACAAATTCTCTCTCCTCTCTTACTCTTCCCCACTCTCCCTTCTAAGTTCATAAGAAACTACCTACACCAACACAAAATCCACTAGAAAATCTCGCAAAATCATATTTAAAAAAATCCAAAAAACTCACTCTTCTTCCATTGTTGATTTCTACGATGATCTAATTTTTCAAAATGTAAAAAATTAAGGAATATAATTTATTTTTATCTTTTTCTCAAATATTAGATTGTTTCCCAAAAAAAATGATCACTAATACCAAAATCTCTCAATATCTTGATAATGAAGGCAAG
>CAAKMY010045434.1:0-21391 GCA_901111285.1 Corrigiola litoralis | reverse complement strand
TTATTAATAGTCAAAATATGACCTTGACAAGTGTGAAAAAGCTCATGTGGGGAAATGAGTGGATCGGAGGTAGTATATCTTTTGGCTTTTGATTGTGCTTATGTTAAGATATGTCAGCTGTAAATTCTTTTTTTTTTTCCCTAGAAAAGTCTAAATAGCATGCTTAGCGAGCTGAGTTATTTGGAAACGCTTGTTACGGGTTTAAAAGTTATACTTAGTTTAATTACAACCTAGTAGAAGGAGATTATTTTTGTTGAGGCTGATATTGTGAATATAGCAATGCCACTACCCGTACCCTGTATGGATACTGGATCCTGTGCTGGAAGGGTCGGGGTAATTTGAGATGCATACGAGCGTACTACAGACAGCTGACACAACCTGTCTAATTTCTCAAAGCCTAATGTTAATGATTTCTTTGGGCCTTTTTCTTCTTCAACAAATATGAGGAAAGAATAGATTTGATATTTTTGTTCTTAAAACTTGGGTTATTTTTTTTTGGTTCTGAGGTAAACCTTTCTCTTTAGTGATCTTATTTTGTGTGACATTGTTAGGGTACAGTAGTAGTGGCTGGTCGAGGAAGAGCAGTTGTCATCGGAGTTGGCTCTAATACTGCTATGGGAAGCATACGCGACTCAATGTTGAGAACAGATGATGTAATGCACATGTCTTGTTGTTAGTTTCTTGTTTGTACAAATTCTTCTTTCATTGTGAAAAAGAAAACGACAAAGGAGTGATTGGGAAAAGAATCAGGCTGAATACCAAACTAACTTTTGGTGATTGGTGTTGCAGGAAGTAACACCATTGAAAAGGAAGCTCGATGAGTTTGGTACATTCTTGGCCAAGGTAAGTTCATGTTTGATTTTAATTGCCTATGAAGTTCTCAAAGTACCTCCATCCCACGGCTTGTGTGTACATGAGAGTTATGATGCTCAGACTTGGGGGAAATTTTGGGAGTCCCGAAAACAGGGACGCGGTCAATTAGCGTCCAAATTGAGTGTATGGACACTGGGGCTCAACATTAATAGTAGGAAGAGGCAGTATCAAAGTAGAGTTAAGTAAAAAAGTGAATTACAAATGGGATGGGCTTGCAATAATAAATATGTCTTGAAATTGTAACTATCATAAAAAGCTGAGCAGTGGAAAAGAAAAATGTAAAGATCTTAGTGGAGTTCCTGTCTACGGGGAGACTCTTGTAATTTAATGCAGTCCATGTTGACCTCACCCACTACTAATCTTAACACAACCCATTTATATATGAGTTGCACCCTTAGAGCCTTTTTGTCTTTACTTAAGCCCAAAAGACGAAGGCCTTTTTGATATGGTAGTGGGTGCTACCTCTTGTAAACTCTCTAATCCGCACATCATCTAGCGATGTGGGACACCATCCTCATGGGTGTTACACCATGACCCTAAAGTCTCACATCTGTTTACTATTACTATTAATTTAGTAATGTATGATGTATAATGTATTTGTGTGAGGAACCGCTGTTATTTTTATAAATTTATAGGACCAAATTCAGGAAGAATTGTTAAGGGAAACCGAGAATAATGAAGAGAGAAACATAGAATATAGTGAAGTCTATTCCCTGGTCTGGCTTGTTTCAAATCCTTGGTGAGGTTCAAAGTGGAGTAGGGGTTCAAGAGTTTTTTTTTGGGTTGACCCTTCGCTGTGGTGATAGGTTGATGACCCTTTGATATTTTAATATCTGGAGATGCTTTGGCTCAGGAAGTTGTGTGTTGGAATGGAGTTTAAAGCATCGGGGAGTCACTTTCTAGACTTCCGAATGACTGAGAATGAGACCCAATACTTATTTTGTTGTTTTTAAATAAGATGGGAAAAGACCCTGTGGGTTTGGGGTATGGGTGTGGATTTCATAACATGGCCTCAAGGAGCAAAAAAATCCTTTTCAATTAGGAATTAAGAAGATAAGCATCACTCCAAGTTTCCTTCCAAGAGCATTTGGCATTGTAAAGCTCCTCCCAAAGCTTGTTTCTTTGCGTGGGCTCCTGTCCTTCGTAAAGTTTCCACAGAAGATGTGTAGAAGAGGCATCTTTTTAGCTTAGCTAGTCACTGCTCCTTGTATAATGCTGCTGAAGAGTCTCTTGATCTCCTGCTATTCTGTTGTCCTGGGGAAAATTCTCTATGGAATCTTCCCTTGTCTTTGTTTGGGTTCAGTTGGTTGCAGACTCTAGGGGTGTTCAAAAATAACCGATCCGAAAAACGCCCGATCCGATCCGAAAATTCCGATATCCGATCCGATTTTTTTGTTTAAGATATTTCGGATCGGATATCCGAAAAATTATCGGATATTTCGGATCGGATACGGATTGGATTTTCTAAATTTCGGATATCCGAAATATCCGAAAATTCAAAAAAAGTACAAAAATAACTAAAATTTCCGAAAAAAAATTAAAAAAAAAATTACAAAACCTAATCTTATACTCTCATAGTCTCATATGGAATGGTTACCTATCTATATGTTAATTTAGATACAACTTTATATTTTCGTCGATTTTTGCATTTAAAATTACACTAATTATAATTCTTAAACTTTGATTTTTCGGATTTTCGGATATTCGGATATCCGATCCGATAACGGATTTTTTGGATATCCGATCCGATAACGGTTTTCGGATCGGATATCCGATAATGAACACCCCTAGCAGACTCTATCCGGCCATGATGTGCTTGTGCCTTGGAAAACAAGGTTGAATAAGTCTAGGATTGCTGATATTTAAAGCATGGTGCTTTTGGCAATTTGCTGTGGACGGAGAGGAATTGTAGTATGTTTGAACGAAAAGACTGTTTTTGTAATGAAGTGGTCATCTTTTTTTGAGGCTGCTGTATAAGCTTAGCTTTACATCCTAAGTGGCATTTATGTCTTCTTACTGTGCTCTATAGCTTAGGGCTTTGAGGTTTTTTTACTAGCCCTAAAGGGGTTATTGACTCTCTTTTATATATGGGTGTCACCCCCTTGTTGTCTTGGTGTCTCTTATATATATGTTTCTATCACCTTTTATGGAGGACGACTTGTAGTCTTTCTTTATATCTGGAAACATGAGAAGGAGAAATGAGGTTGGGAGCTAGGACACAGTCATATGAATGAAGGAGGAATGCAAAAAGTTAAGCAAGTGAGGTATTCTAGATACAAATGAAGAATCATTTTTACTTCTTCTCCCCCCCCCCTCCTAATTATAAGATTTGTTTTACTACGGAAGAGAAAAGAAATTACTCATAATCTCACCAGTTTTCGAGCCCCGATTGGATCGGTTTGACCAATTAAATTATCGAACCAGTGAGGATGCCAGCTCGATATCCGCATCAGTTTTCTTAAAAACATGGGAACAAACCCCTTCCCTTGCTCTCCCATCTTAGTCCTCTTTCATTTCAAATTCATTGGTTCTTACAATGTCCATAGGCTTTCTTTGTGCTCTACCACAACCTCCTCTTGGCCTAAGTTGTGCAGACGTAGCCTGATCTGCCCAGTTAGGTAGCTGAATTTCACCACTGATGCTCTATATTTAGTTACACAGAAAAGGCTCCATATTTAGAGTCTTGTTGGTGATATTCAATCTGTAAATTGTTGGTTTTTCGCCTTAAGTGATGAGGATTAGAGGTAAAAGGTAATTCACAAACTAAAAGTATAAACTGAGGAACCCTCGCCGCAAGAACCCAATTAGAATTGAACTCTCACCCATGGAACCTGCTTTTGCTTACTGCTGGCACACCTTTCCTAACTATTGCCCATTTAGGAGAAATGACTTCAAAGCGAGCTTATGCCTATAAACGCTCCCCTTGTCCCCTATGGTTTTTCATGTCATGGTGCTTTGTTCGTTTTGTTTCTTTCTTGTGTCATTTCGGTCCATCTCGTTCCATCAGAGCATAAGATTCATAGTTCTTTGGTTTTGGAATATAATGGACTAGTTCAAATGGCTCATAAAATCCTCCGCCCTCCTATTTCAATGAACTAGTAGATCGTTAAGTTCATCTCAAGGGTCAATTTAAAAACAACCTCTCCCTAGTAATATATAAGGGTAAGGCTACATACATCCACCCCCCCCCTCCCTGCTTTGCGGGAGCCTCTTTGAAGACGATGGGTAATGAAATATTGTTGTTGTTGTTGTTGTTGTATTATTGTGCTTTCGTCGAAGTGCGTTGTTGCTTAATAGTGCTTGGCGGTTGAGAAGCAGGGAAAGCTGCACGGTGGTAGTGATGGTGAATTTAGTGATGGATGTGTTTGGGAATCACAGGAACTGTTTTTTCTCTTCAAGGGCATATGTGGGTCTAGGAGGGTGTGGGCTGGAGCAATAGTGATGCTTGGCAAGGGGTGACTGCATAATGGCCACACTGGTTGTAGGGTGGTGGTGTTCCCCAAAGATGGGGGTTGAGCGGCTGAAACATGGGAAATGCTCCAATCCCACAGAATGGTGATTAAGGAAGAGAGGTTTTTTGGTAATTGATAAGGGACTGGGTGAAGTAAAAAAAATTAATTGGTACCAAACACCAACAAAAGGGCATCAAATGCCATTGCTCTCTTGTGCTTTCTTGAAAGCCCTAAACCAAACACCTCCTTTTCCCTCTCTAACCAGAGACGGCTTAAGCCCAAAACTATATATCGAAGCACTATTATTACCTTTTAGGTCTCTTTCTCCTTGAATTGGACTCATTCTTCATTTTTGTGGACATGTTTTTGTTGTGCTCAGAAGGTGAGAAAATTATACAAGCATAGGTTTGTTATGTTTTTTTTGGTGTTGGGCAGGGGTGGGGGTTCATACTTATTTTCTATCTTTTGTATAAAGTGATACAGAAGTTATGTAAAAAACTAACTCTTGACATGAGAACATGAAGCTTTTGTAACCCATGCTGCCTTGAAATTTTCTATAAAAGTGGCGAAAATCTCTAATAATATTGTAAGCATCAAGCTACACAACAATTGCAAAAGAGCTTAAACTTAGTTCATTTGCCCATTCTAATCGGATCATGATGTCTTGCATTTCATGTGCTCAGTGTATTTTTTTTTTGTTGCTAGGTAATAGCAGGTATCTGTGTTCTAGTGTGGGTTGTAAATATTGGTCACTTCCGCGATCCTTCTCATGGTGGCTTCCTGCAAGGTGCAATCCATTATTTTAAGGTAATGCTTAAGCTTTTCCCACATGGATCATGTTTTTTGCGGATTTTTATACATGCCTTGACGATTCAATGTCTGCTTCACCTATCGAATAGGAAAAAATTTGTTTGTTCTATTCCTTGTTCTATTAGTTGGTTAGTTCATCCAGATCGCCTCCTCTTTTGATCTTATATAAGAAATAGATTTGATGCTTCATTATGTGTTCTGTTACGTGTTGAGTAATTGTAGGGGTGTCCTTAACTACTGTTTGAAGTATATGCAGGAAATCAGGAATGGTGTAGACTAAATTAAGAATGTTAGTATGTTTGTATTGTCATTGATACTTTTCTGACAAGTGTTAAAAAGTGCCTTTGTACAGCAAGGAGGTGTCACATAAAAAATGCATTGGCTATCATGGGGGATGTATTGAATGGATTTATACTGAATTGTAGATATGTCTAGTATCCCCTTATCCCAAAGTAAGGTCATTTCTTTTCTGTAGGGGTTCAAACTTATAGAACTCCGACTTTAAAAATATTTACATACGTAATTTGTCTTCAAAAAATCTCTCTCAAAAGTAAATTTTCTATTATAAATAATTTGCAAATAGAAATAGTGGTCAAAGTTGTGTCGTGGAGACCACCAAAAACAAAGTAAGAAACTTGCTTTGGGATAGGGGGGTAGCTGTTAATATGTTATTCAATCTTATAGCTTGTGGGGTCTTTTGGGTATCTAGTGAGATTCAGTTTGAATACGCCGCTTCATCTAATGCCAGTTTCCTTGCTAATAGAGTTTTGCATGTATACCTAATGTTGACCGAATTGTTATGTTCAGGTTACGTTGGAGTCAACCTTTAGGTTCCGCTAAGGGTACAGTGGTTAGGTTTGATGTCATAGGAAAGATTAATTGGCTTTTTTTTGAAATAACCTTCCCTTCTATTTGAGAACTCTCTCTGTTTCATTCACTGTCTTGCATAGCTTGTCCTCTCACGACATTTGACATTTTGACCTTTGTGAAATTGTGTGCTAAACTGCAAAATCAATTGGGAATGGAGTTCTATTTTTCTCATCTCTCAGCTTAAAAGAAGGCTGTATCTATATCTGCTGTCTGATGCTTTTATCACAATAGTGCAGCTTGGTTAACAATTTCAATTCTTGTAGAATTTCCGGGTTGATTTCTCCATTGTAAGATAGTGATTATTCCCTTCCTTTCCTGAATTCTGATTTTGTCCCCGTACTTGGCCTACCTAGATTGCAGTTGCTCTGGCTGTTGCAGCTATTCCAGAAGGACTTCCAGCAGTTGTGACAACGTGAGTAGCTTAATCTTTTCTTGTTTTTGCTGTGTTGTTAGCACCACCATAATGTTTTGATATGGTTTAATGCTTGTTTCTTTGATTTTCTCTTTAAAGGTGTTTGGCCCTAGGTACAAAACGAATGGCTAGACTGAATGCAATTGTAAGGTCCTTACCATCAGTGGAGACACTTGGGTGCACAACTGTCATTTGCAGTGACAAAACTGGCACTCTGACAACAAATATGATGTCTGTCTCTAAGGTATCTTTTGAAATTCTCATATTTGTAAAATGTAAATTGGCTAGCCTCTCATTAGTATTTCTAATTAATTAGGGGTAAAGTTGTGTATATCTTGGACGTATAGACAACTAGACCTTTTTGAATAGACTATTAATTATGAGGGGCATGGTCTTAAGAAGGGCTTTTGTAATAAGTTTGATTTTATGTTTTCTTTGCTGGTGTCTGTTATGAGGACTTCATGTCCACTGGCTGTGGTCTTTACTCCATCTTTCTTTCTGAGATTCCACTTATCTAAAAAAGTTACATTGATCTTCTACTAATGTAAAAAATGTTTTGTGGCCGATGAATTTATCAACTAGCTATTGGGAAGTTGGTGCCTATGCATAGCATTAGAATACCTGTGTTTATTTCTTGGGCCCTGTTGAGGGTAATGTGAATCCCTTCATGTTAGATAGTCATTGGCCAAAAACATTACTAGATGTATCTAGTCTCAGTGTTTCCGTTCGTGCCTTGCAGATATGTGCGCTCCATTCAGCTCACCGTAGTCCTATTACGGCAGAATATGGAGTCGGTGGGACAACATATGCCCCAGAAGGAGCTATATTTGAAAACGATAGGGTGCAGGTGAGCTCTTTCTTTTAGAGTTGATTGTCCTTCTATGGAAATTGTCACCACTAGTCATGCAGTGGTTTGTTTCCTTTCCATTTTAGGTCATTGCATTTCTTTGTTGCCTCGTACCTGTCTGGGCTGCTGCGACATTTAATCCATTTCAATTGTTTGGGATTCCAAATCATTTTATTAAAATTCTAAAGGATATTGGCTGCAAGATTCTGCAGCAACTTTATCAGAGTAGTTTCTGTGTTTTGAAAATATTTATAAATTAAATCTTAGCTGCGGTTGGTTACTTCTTAGAACTATCTTTATGGTGTCAAGTGCTGACCTGCTTTCACTTTGTAATTTTGTTTTTTTTGTTTGTTTTGTAAAGATTGTAGATTCTTTTGGTATCTTATTTCCAAATTTGTACTTAGAAGTGGCTTTGTGAGTGTAAATTTGATCTGAACTTATGATTATGTTTAAAACATGGTATTGTTGGTCACAGTTGGTGATTGATTCATAACATATATACTTGGTATTATTCATCTACTTCCTTAGAGAGAGGAGAAATTGACCTTGATTTATCTCAAAATTGGCCAGTTTGCCAAGAATGGTTATCTACTTCCGATTTTTGTGTGGACATTTGTAGTTTGATGTCTTTGATAGTATACATGGCTTAACATACCCTTTTATTTCTTTACTCCCCTCTATTTTTGTGTGATATTTCAAATTTTGGTCGATTAAGGTTATATTGAAAACTTCTTTTTGCTATAAATGCACGCGTCAATCTTGTCCACGTAGGATCAAGAAACGTTGTTTTACGAGATATAGGATGTAGTTCATGTTTGTACCCAGTTATTACTCTGAGACAGATAATAGTACGAATTATTTTTGGCAACCCACACTAGGGGTCATTTTAGACCATTATTCAGGACTCCAGGAAGAACTAACTATCGACAACAATTTTTTGTGTTTACCATGGTTTTATTCTTCTTAGTTGTCAGTAGACAAGCAGTCAGGTATTCAGATATGTATCCTACGGTTAACACTCCAAAATAGTTAGAGAAGTTTATGAGTTGTCCAATGCTCTTTCTGATCAAGTCAATACAAACTTGTTAGTCGGATGCTTTTAATTATAAGGTTTGTGTGGGTCGATTAAGTTTTTTTTAGAGACATATGCTTATAAGAGGTTTCTGTCTAGAAAAGTGATCTCTGTGTTCTTAATTATCTCATCTTTTTAACATGGAGATTTTGCCTGGTATCATTTGACTTGATGGGATGATGATCAAGTTTCTTTCACTAACATGTTTGTGTGCGTGTAATGCAGCTTGACTTTCCTGCCCAGCAGCCGTGTCTTCTTCACATAGCCATGTGTTCAGCCCTCTGCAATGAGTCTTCATTACAATACAATCCAGACAAAGGAACCTATGAAAAGATTGGGGAGTCAACAGAAGTGGCACTACGTGTATTAGCTGAAAAGGTTGCTTCTAATTTAAATTACCCAAGTATGTTCACGTAATTTGCAGTCTATAGTAAATACAGATCTCTGACAAAGGTTTTGCTATCAGATTGGAATTCCTGGATTTGATTCTATGCCTTCTGCTCTGAATATGCTTAGCAAGCATGACCGTGCTTCCTATTGCAATCGATATTGGGAGAATCAATATAAAAAGGTGCATTCTGTATGCTCTGTTTGGTTTATTGTCTTGGCCTTCCTGCCCACTGCTTTTATTGTTCTTTGCCGAATGTCCAGCAAAGGTGCTATTTTGTTGTCTAAGGAGGTCTGTTATGTACTGTTTCTTATTGGTATTTTGCTATCCTTTTCCTCTTCTTGGGGGAGTGTAAAGGTAAATGTATGATTTACGCTCTTTGAGGAAGTCCTGTGGAGAGAAAAAAGTGTGCTAGTCTAGTAGTCTCAATCTTCCTCTGTCAAAACAAAGTTGAAATTCCAGCAGAATGAGTCTATTAATGCTTTTGAAACATGACTCTTTCCCTTGAGTTTTCACCAGCCATTTACGTTTCTATTGTTTTATAGCCAAGGCATCCACAAATTATCTAAATAGGCTGTTATTAGAGGTTTCTCTTGAATCTCTCCAGGGCATGCTATCTGGAGCTAATATATTGAACTTGTTGGCCCAGCGCATGTTGACTTTTTCAACAGTCTAGACACATGCAGGTAGCTAACAAACAATCAGCTGAGGTCTTTGCCTTTGCTGATTGAGCTACATCGTCATCGGAGCAAGTTGTTTTAAAATACCAGGAAAGGACAGTATAATACATAGTACTACTTTACTCTATTCAGGGCTGTTATAAGACAGGATTGCATTATTGTAGGACCTTCAGATATCTTGTTTCCCTATTTTTACTCGTTTCTTGAACGTGTTATGTAGACCTTCAATGTCTATGTCGATTTCATCGCTCACAAGGGTAAGATTGCATTCCTGAGATACGTATAATTTTGCAGGTGTCTACACTAGAATTTTCTCGTGATCGCAAGATGATGAGTGTGCTTTGCAGCCGAAAACAGTCTACAACTATGTTCTCGAAAGGTGCCCCAGAGAGTATAATTTCTAGGTGTACGAAAATTCTCTGCAATGATGATGGCTCTATCATCCCGTTGACTCCTGACATTCGAGTAGAGTTGGAGGCAAAGTTCAACAGGTTAGGGCTATATCTTTCTTTCACTTGGATTATTTATTTTTGTTATGATTATTTTCTGAATAAGTTCCTCTCTTAAGGCTAAAGATTAACTTGTAGATTTTGTTCTTTCACTGATTAGTTTCATTTTTGAGCCTGAATTAGCCTGGAAGCAAGGCTACTTATCTCCTGCAATTTTTTTTCCTTCTTCTTGTTTTTGTTTTGGGGTGGGGGGTGGAGTGGGGAGAGTAATAGCTCTTTATAACATATTCTCAGTCTTCAAAGGTTTCGTTTTGAGTGCTTTGGCTTATTCAATTGTATGATTTATCCACAAGTTTATTAATAATTTATAGTGGACAGTCAATCGTTTTCTTACAAATTTCCATTTTCTGTTGCTTGCTCTTCTTTGCTGGCATTTCCTTTTAATATTATTTGTTTTATATAATTTTGTGGCAAATAAGAACCTACTGCTGTTCTTTTTCAGTTTTGCAGGAAAGGAAACTTTGAGATGCCTTGCTCTAGCCCTTAAACAGTTGCCTATGAGTCAACATCTTCTCTCTCTCGACGATGAGAAAGACCTTACATTTATTGGGTTGGTATGCTTTCTTTTTAATTTTATCCACATGTCTTAGCATGATGCTTATTTGCGTGATAATTATAAAATTTGGTCGAAATCTGCACTACTGTTCAACGTCAATGAGTGTCATCATGTCTTTGTAAACCAGTATCAACTAAAGAAATATACAGTGGCTCATGCCAGTTTTGTCATGGTTGGTAAATTCTTTTTATCTGAGGTGATCATGAATTCATTTGTCCAATTTTGGTTTGTTGATGTTCTTCTCTGTTTCCTGATTTCTTTGTAGAGGATGGAAATAATTGTCACAGAGGGCAAAAGGGCCTAAAATATAGTATTACCTCTTAAAGGGAATTTCCGTTTTATGTAATTGCTATGGAAGGACCTGTGGGATTTGTGACCGTGTTTCACATATATTTTCTCGTACGTCTTGATTAGGCTTGGTTGTCCTAAATAGTAAGCAATCATGTATCTTCTTTTTAATCTCTTTCCTTTTTGTGGTCAGGTGGGGATGCTTGATCCGCCAAGAGAGGAAGTTCGAAATGCCATATTGTCGTGTATGACTGCAGGAATACGTGTTATAGTCGTAACAGGGGATAACAAGGTAAAGAAAAAGGTCAAATTAAATTAGAATTAGAGAAGAAATTGATATTATTGTAATTAGTGTGTTATTGCTTTCTTGTCTCGGTTCGTAATTTGACGATTAATCTCAGGCAACTGCAGAATCATTATGCCGCAAAATAGGAGCTTTTGATCACCTCGGAGATTTTGTTGGGCACTCTTTTACAGCATCTGAATTTGAAGAACTTCCAGCTCTGCAGAGGACGGTGGCGTTGCAGCGCATGGCTCTTTTTACAAGGTAGAACTAACTTCAAATGGGGTTTATAACTATAAGAGAACGGCCTTAAGCTGTACAGACCCTGTTTGGAGCTGGTCCATTAGAATTTTATTTTTCTTAGTTTGACTCTTTTACATGAATTGTTCAGGGTCGAACCATCTCACAAAAGAATGCTGGTCGAGTCATTACAGAACCAAAATGAAGTGGTGAGATTATAAATTGTATTTTGTCTATTTGATGGTTCCTAATTTATCCGTTGAATAATTCAAAAACACGTTTAAATGTGAATAAAAATGAATTATGAGAAATTCTAAGATTTATGAGCCCTCTGAAAAGAAAAGTTAATAAAAAGAGCATGCCAATCACATTCAAATGTTTTTAAAATTACCCCTTAAACATGCCCTTAGAGTTTCACTATGCTGCACAGCTGCAGTGATCTGGGTATGCTCACCATGATTTTGAGAGGAGGATTGCAGAATGATGGGCGGAGAATGAGTCGAGGGGTGGGATACAACTTCTTTTTTGAAGAAGTTGAAATTGGTCAAAGAAGGCTTAAGGTTCCTCTAGGGGATGTGGTAGCAAAGAAGTGTCAAATTCTGGACTAACTCTCAATGGTTGATCAAGAAATTAATGAAAGAGTTAGGAAGAGGAACTCGAAAAAAGAATGACCTTGTCTCTAGAGTACTTAGTAGAGGAGTTGCTGGAGACACCCCAAGTTTGTGTTCGGATGTTTTCTCCTGGAAAACAATGGGTAGAATTCCATGATGCGAGAAGCAAAATTTCTTCAAAACCTGAGCTCCTAAAAACATATGGTCTAGGCGAATCCATCCTGTTAGCTTGCTCAGATCACTAAGGTTCTTGCTATTGGCAAGACACGGTACTTTCTGGACACTTACCGCTTAACATAGTGCTCTTGTTTAGTGACGCCAATTTTAGATGCGCTTTGGTGATGAGATTGTTTACGAGGCTTTATGGTGTGGATCCTATTGCATGGTCTGCAAGTTTGATGTTACGAAAGACTGGTGATAAATGATTAAGGCTTTTCTGGATATGGTGATGGAGATGAAGGGCTTTGGTGCACACTGGATGCAGCTGTTGAGACTTGTGAGACTGCTTGGGTGCCTTTCCGTTCTCGCTGAGGGGGGTGCCAAGGAAAGGTCCATTTCTACTCAGGTGTACGGGATAGGAAGATTGCTTTTTCTTTCTGAAATGGGTAGTTGATACTCTCCCTTAATTTGTGTATTACTCTTTTTTGTTCCTTTCAGCTCACAGTTACTTCTGATTTCTGATTGA
Organism: Corrigiola litoralis; assembly: GCA_901111285.1. Classification (NCBI taxonomy): domain Eukaryota; kingdom Viridiplantae; phylum Streptophyta; class Magnoliopsida; order Caryophyllales; family Caryophyllaceae; genus Corrigiola; species Corrigiola litoralis. The sequence goes on along the minus strand of CAAKMY010045434.1, from coordinate 8,815 downwards.
TACCGCATCTTGGAACTGGTCCTTTCCATGAATATATCTTGGCTAACTTATGGCTTCATGGGATCAATGTGGAGCAAACATGGTTGCCTTAGCTAGCACTGAATTTGCCACTAGCTTATTTGGGTCTCCCATCTTGGTGTAGGGGTTAATCTCGTTTTTTAACAGTCAGGAAATCAGTGGTTTCTAAGGCCGCTCGGGGTTTTGACTGGATAGAATGGACCTTATATCTTTATAGAGCTGGGTGGCAGGGAATCTATTCTTTCATGTCACTTCATTGCCTTCACATTCCTAACATTAGATATGCTTCTCCTTGAGTACTCAGTTCCCAGACTTTGCAGTGCTTCCTTTCTTTGATTTCTTTTATGGTGGGAGATGTGGAATGGGTCAGATTAAGAATGATGATGGGAATACTGATCTGTGTTTCTCTTTTGTTAGCCCAAAATTATAGTCTCGTATTGTCTTCAATTTTCTTTATCTCTTACTCTAACGAAGAGAAATCAGGGCATCTTTATATTTGAAGGTTCACTTACAAGTGGCAGATGGAAGAGCTCATTCCTGCTTTGCAATTTAATAGTATTTTTGTTTTATATTTGCGAGAATGAAAAGTTCAATGCAGAAACCCTTATGGGTGGCTTTCTACTCGAAGTAATTTTACTTAGAAGATAGATGAAATCCTGTGGAGATAAGAGGGTGATAAGCCCGCTCATCTTCTAGTTGACAAAGTGATTGGGAAGTTAGTCAAATCATAGAAATTCAGGGTCAGTTGTAAAGAGAGGTCTCCTCAAGCAGATATTTTTTGGTTGTTTCCATTTCTTAGACCCTTTTTTTATACGTTTATTCTTTCATCTGAAGAGAGTGTGTGCTGGCGGATATGTGTGATTAAAATTTGGCTGGATCCATTGTCTCCCTGCTTTACCGGCCCCCTGAAGAATATAATCTAGTAACTGGAATGTTCTCTTGTAATTTATGTGCATTCTAACCTTGTAAGTTTGTTTAGATGAATCTTCACCACTCTGCTTCACGCCCCTTTACAAGATTATCAAATGACTGGAATGTTTTGTTGTTGCTTGCTCTGTATATGCGCATACTATTTACATATTTTTTTGCAATGTCTTTCGCCTAATACAATTCATTAGGTTGCAATGACTGGTGATGGAGTCAATGACGCTCCTGCTCTAAAGAAAGCTGACATAGGGATTTCTATGGGATCAGGAACAGCTGTCGCCAAGGTATGGGTATCTTCTGCCTTGCCTTACTATTCTGCATAGTTGTTCACCAAAATTTCATGAAGAATTATAACTGTTTAGTGGCAGAATTATCTGACCACCTCTGACCTCTTACCCATCCATCCTTATAAATGTGGCCTATTTAAATATCTTTAAGTCGAAGTTTTTTGGACTTTTGGAGGTCTGAGTTGCTTTTTAATTTTTATACAAAATATCTTCAGCGCTGTGCTGACTGTAGCATCCTTAGAGATAATGGTTATGATGGTCAGAAACCAAGTTGTGAAGCAATATCTGTATTTGATGATTAAACTCTTTTCAAATTGAATTAATGTCACTCGGCTTTAGCTAATTAGCTTCTATCCTAATATCAATATAAAACAGACCAAATTTAAATGTCTGGAAGACAAAGAACTCATTTTTCTACTCTTCACTTGCATCACACTGTGTCCAATTATCACCATACTACCTTATAGTTTGACCTTTTTCACGGGAAGAGAAGTGAGGTGCATGACGCAGACACAACTTCTGTTGGTCCTTCCAGAAGGGGGGGCGATCCACCTGCCTTTTCCATTCTCACCATCGTTGTCAAAAACTTGGCTTTTGCCTATTTGGTATATGGTCAAAATGCTCCATTGAAGTGTCTTCCTGGATGATCAGTTCTTAGCAGTGGTTTCAAACTATATCGATCGTAGTGGTTTCACGGAATCGGTACTTGGGCTTATCTTTAGACTGTAGCTATACCTGCTATATGTAACTGCAATAATCTTCTCTTTAATGACCAATTTCAGAGTGCTTCAGACATGGTTTTGGCTGACGACAATTTTGCAACCATAGTTGCGGTAATGCTCTACATCTTTCTTGACATATATCATATATTCAAACTTAATGGCGATAAATTCGTCATGATGGTTATTTGACTAGTGTTCAATTCCAATCAGGCAGTTGCAGAGGGAAGGGCTATATATAATAATACAAAGCAATTTATCAGATACATGATCTCTTCAAATATCGGTGAGGTTGTTTGTATATTTGTGGCTGCGGTTCTTGGCATCCCAGACACCCTTGTGCCTGTAAGTCCCTTTCATACATTTGGTATTCTTCTGTTGAGGTGTTTATCCTCAAAAGTGTGTATATAATTTTAGTAACAAGGTTCAACCTGACCATGCTTATGCAAGGGAATTTTATTGTTGGGATAATGAGTTGTCACTGTTAGAGATTGCTTTCATTGCAACTATTTAGTGCTTATGATTTGAAAGATTTGCATGATTTTAGACAACAAGACAGAATATATCTTGGGATAGAGTTGTTTGTAAAATGAATAACTTTCAGTTTTACTGATATGGAGCAGGATTTGGGAGTTATGTTTATGAGTGGGGAATTCCTTGTGTTTGTTTTATCTCCTCCTGCACTAGTTTTCTTTGATTATGTCTGGACAGTCTGAGGGAGGAAGATAAATGTTCTCTTGTCTGTATAAAAGAATGACAGTAGAACATATCTATATTTGCTTTTTACATCCTTTATTGCTCCCTCACCAGCTATTCTGAAAGTTGTATGTATGAAATGCGGTGAAAAAAGGTACCAATTTTAGTGCAACGACTAAATTTAACATTATTTTTTGGAATCTCAGGTTCAATTACTCTGGGTTAATTTGGTTACTGACGGGCTACCTGCGACTGCCATTGGTTTTAATAAACAGGACTGTGATGTTATGAAGTCTAAACCACGGAAGGTACTATTTCTCTAATCTTGACAGATTGAGTACTTAATAATTCTGGTTCCTGGTTTTTTGTCCTTCCAAGAATACATATTCCATGAGACATTCTTTAAAATCACAAGGGACAAATTTTATATCACTTCTCATATTTATTTTCTAAGCAAAAATATCAATATTGTTTCGAGAGAAACAGGGCACCAACGTCCTCTGATTTTTGCATATTGCTGCCCCCCTAAGTGGGGTTGTTCTCCTCCAGTATGGTTCAATTGAAAGTAAGTTTGGGGAGCAGTAAGGGAATGAAGGCACTGTTGAATCTAGTGGGTTGGGCTTACAATTTTGTGTTGTGGTTTGTGAGGAGAAAATCAATCTTCTCACACAAAGCTGCTAGCCAAGAGACTTTGTAGAGTATTCCACCTAGCATCACCTTGGTATTAGTCTGTGGGTCTTCTTCTGGGCTTTTAGTTTCTTATAATGCGTAATTGGCAATCCTGTTCTTTCTGTGACAAACATACTTCTTCTGTACCAGCTGAGCCTTTCTCCTATATCAGCTCTATCAGGTCACAAATTTCTAGCTTTTAGAAGATAACGCACTATGAAGGGAGAGAGCTTGATTTCCGAAATTTCGCACTTCATTTAGTTGATGTACATCCTTTTTTTTTCAGTAAAGTGTTTTTCTAATCTCGATCTAAAAAAAAATTCTCAAAGTAAAGTGTTTTCTTATCTTTAAACATGAATAACGATCTTTAAAACTTCAGGTTGAAAAGTTGTGGGTGTATGAGGGATCAAAGTGGCAAAGAGGGCAAAACGAGTGGGTTTGCCAGACTATTTATATACCCAAATGTCTCTGACAGATGATGATAGACTGTAGTTTTCCAGAACATACTAGAGACATGTTTCCACATAATATAAAGTTCCGGGTTTACCCCTTTATGAAATACCTCTGTTCTGAATCAAATCATCTGCTGCTAACCGAATTGGAAAAGTAAAATGGACCTTATACACTCCTACAAAATCAACTCTGCTAGATGCCTTGAGTACTCCTACTCAGACAGGCTAGCATAAATTATAAACTTTGTTAAACTAGCTCATCATGTTGGAATAAGGTAAAAGACAATTTCTTGTTGATGGTAAGCCGATGGAGAAAAATTCAGAGCAGTAAAATTTGTCAACTTCTTTTAGTCGTTGCTTACTCAATTTATTTTATTCCCTGAGCTTTAAAGAAATTGCTTTATTCACGTGCGGTGAGTTGTTTTAATATCTTCTTACCTGCAGGTTGGGGAAGCAGTTGTCACTGGCTGGTTATTTTTCCGTTACGTAGTTGTCGGAGGTAATCTTTTCTGCAGGAGTATTGGCCTGCCTAATTCAGTCTGCGCATGTATTTGTATATTATGTTGATACTGTAGTGTTCGATGTAAAGAGGCTTATTTAAGTTCATACTCCGAAACTGTGCTGTATATTTTTCACCTTCACCTTCACCTTCAGCTCAGTACTTTTTCTGATTGCTGTCATCTTGGTTCATATGTTATGTTAGATGTATGTGTTACAAGATGCAATCACTTTTCTTATTGTTTCTTGCGTTTCAAGTTATTTATTCTTTCCATAGAGCATATCTTTTTAAGTTACCTAATTCTCTGTTGTGCCCTGTGACGTGCTGCTTTATTTTTTCTATGTGGTCACCAGTGGATATTTCTCTACGAGAATATTTACAGTGTTTAGTATTAGAGTTATGGATACGTATAGTAAATTCTTTTCTGAGTTCGGAAGTGGTGGGTGGGGGCAATGGATGGTGTTCAAAGAAAGTGCTCCATAGTGCTTATATAAATTGAAATTGATGTCCTCGAGCAGCCTGCTGCACCATCAGTCCTTTCAATACTTCTACACTTTTCTGAGCTTGATCTAGGGAGTGCTTTTAACAATGTAGACTTTCTTGATATACTTTGTTTAATGGGCTTTAGCATCTGTCACATATCACTTACATATATTTATACCTTTTCTTTTCAGATTTAGTGCATTGTTATGCTGGTTCTTTTAGTCATCCAATGCATCATTCAAACCAACTTTAAGATAAACAGAGGAAAGTGTTATGACTATCATTTTATTGTTGTTGCAGCTTATGTTGGCCTTGCCACTGTTGCGGGTTTCATATGGTGGTTTGTATATGCTGATAGTGGGCCAAGAATCCCATACAGTGAATTGGTGAGTATCTTTCTGATTTAGAAAGGATTAGATTGATTGAAAACTTGGAATATCTTTAAAAAGAAAGTCATAATTAGTCCTTGTAATTTTTAGCTGGTTAATAAGTTATTTCGACCTTTTAAGATGTGGAATGGGTGTGTATCTGGGGACTTTGATTCATCATGTCTTGACTTTTTCCAGCTTAGGTTAGAGGTATATAATTTTTTTTTGGGCGAACATTTATTGAAGTTATAATGAAGGGATCTCAATTAAAGTGAAGAAACATTATCTGCTTCCTATGCATCATGGAATTGAGAAATTTCATGAAGATGCATGGTGCCTATATTGTTCAAAACTACAAAAGGGTGCAAGATTTGCAGAAAATAAAAGTTTGAACTGCTCAAGCAAAACGGAAATATGCGGATGAGATGTATGTATAATACACCTGAATGAACTTCTGAGCCTTGATCAAGTGAGCACAAGTACGGAGAAAGGTGATTGGTTGTGACTGGAATATGCTGGAAGGGTGCAGAGAGGAAGGGACTAGGGAGGCGAGGGGAGGGAAAATGGAGTAGTTGGGAGGGTACCTTGGAGACAAATGGGGAAGATAGTGCAAGAAAAACCGAGTATGATAGACTGACAGAGCAAGAAAACATATGAGCTGACCAAGTTGACCTTTTTGTTTTCTTTTTGTTGAGGGGTGGCTGGATGCGGGTGAAATGGGGCTTTTTTTCTCTTCAATTTTCGTTTGCTTTCTTTGTCTCTCTCTTTTAGAGCGATAAAGCATTGTGCAAGGGAGACAGCAGAGGGTTTCACCAATCATCGACCAAGGTACCTAATAGGGGAGAACACTAAAGTACCAAAGGGAGCTATCTCACAACAATCCTTAAGCAATCACGTAGTATGTTATTCATGAAATAATAGAAAGACAAGCTCTGCATCGAGTGAAACACCTGGCTCTGACTTATGACTTCCTTGAAAATAACACTTGAGGTCCTTCTGGGAGGTTCCCTTACTTGCACAGACAAAACCAATTGGCCAATGTAAGCTTCCACTCTTTTGTGATCGAAGTGTATGATGCTCGGACTCGTTATCCCATATCCGACACGGGTGCATAATCAGGTGTCGGATTCGGCTATTTTGTTTTTAAAAAATGCATGTTTTAGCCCAGAAATGGAGTACCAATGTCTATACCCATATCCATGTGGAAAGTATCCGACACGGGTACTTGAGGAAAAAAAAAAGAGTCCGAGCTTCATATAGCACGTCATAGTCATTAAAAGTTGATCCATCTCATACCAGACAGAGCTTAGACAAATACTGGAAACCCAACTATTCCTCTTGACTGTTTCTCCATTTCCCCTTTGCCGCCTAGCTGTCTATCTCTGGCTGTCTCAGTTTTTATTTCTCTCTCTCCTACTCTCTTTTCCTCGTCATATAGGCTAATGTAGAACTTTGTTAGTCTGGTCATATGAATTTTTTTCTAAGCACTTGGTGTTACAAAATAATTTCTGCCAGACTTAGGATACCTTGGCCAGATTTAGACATTTTTGGATGTGGTATGTATAAATTGTGGTATCTACTTCTACTTTGTTTTGTGTGCTTGCATTTTTATAGCTCATTTCGGGGATCATGTGGTTATTTTTCTGTACCAGATGAACTTTGACACCTGTCCTACAAGAGACACAAGTTATCCCTGCAGTGTATTTGATGATCGTCACCCATCTACTGTTTCGATGACGGTACTTGTTGTGGTGGAGATGTTCAACGCACTAAATAATCTCAGTGAAAATCAATCTCTTTTGTGAGTATTTGCATTCACTTAATACTCCTGTCCTATATATATTACTGCTTCTGTCAATTTGGTAGGTCGTGATGTTGTCTCTATCAAATTCTTCTATCAGTGTTTAACAGTGTAGCTGTTTAATTTCTGGTTGTCTATTGGATCGTCTAAAATTTAAGAAATTATAGGGAATCCATAAACACAGTAGTTTATTATTAGAAAATCTTGTTTAAGCTAAGCTATTGTATTCATGGAATTATTTTTCTTCCTCTGACTTCAAGTATTAAATTGTTACCCATGTAACTGTCTTAAAAAGCTGCATTAAAGGCCTCAATTGTTCAAATCGTAAATTTAAAATAACACATAAACGTGCATCATGCACACACATACACAAATCTTTTTAGGCCAGAGCTAGGGGCTTAAAGTGTCATATTGTGCTTCAGTCCCACCTATGAGTTGTGGAAAACGTGTTATTCAAGGATTCCAATCTCCCAAGTTGGAAGGTACTGCAGTAACCATTTGAGAAAACCCCTTGGTTACACACACCATTTATCCATGATGCTATGGCCATATGCTTCTGGTTTCCCTTCTGAGGGTAGCTTAATTATTCTGCCTTCTCCCAAAAGGCCAGATAAGCATGTTTGCTATTTTAGTTGAGGAGACTACAGGATAAGTTGTTACACCAAGGTATAATTATATATGAAAGAATACTAAAACAGAAACATGGTGGAGATATGAGGCATGGAGCCTCGCAGAGATCCTACAGAGCCAGCAATGAGAGACTCTCAGTAGAAGTTTTGGATTTGTTTCTTATGTATTTGTCTTATTTATATTACATAATATGGAGTCCCATTTTTACACTACGTTAGAATGCTCTCCGAAGGTCATTTCATTCAGTTCATACTAATAAAGATGTAACTCATGGAAACACAAAGGTCTCTAACTACTGGAGTGCCTAACATTAATGGGGAAATTTAATCTATAAGTTTCGGATCACCTTCTTCCAACAGCTATTTTCAGTTAACATTCTTTACTCTGTTATCTATACTAATAATATGTAGCATTAGACTAGAACTTTATATCAAAGTGTTGTGTGGTTTCTGATCCTTGTAATTTTTCTTCTTCAATAGTGCTATACCTCCTTGGAGTAACTTATGGCTGGTTGGTTCAATCATATTAACTATGCTTCTTCATGTAATGATTTTGTATATTCAGCCGCTCTCAGTTCTGTTCTCTGTAAGTTGTTTCAAGTTTCACTAATATCGTTTTAGGTTTCTCTCTGCATTCAATATATGTTTTGAGCTAAGCATTGTATCTTCATCTCAGGTGACACCACTATCTTGGACTGATTGGAAGGTTGTCCTATATCTATCATTTCCGGTCAGTACTGGCATCTTTAACTCTGAATTACATGTTAATTTAGTGCTCAACTAACCCGTCCCTTGTAAGTTCTTTTTTGCTGCTTTCTGCTTAGAACAAAAATGGCTAGCACATCTAGTTGTAAAGTTTCTGAAACATTTAGGACAGAAACATCTGGAAGTGCTGGTAAATAATAAAAACCAGGACAAGAAGAACGGGTGTAACAGCTGAACTGATAATATGAACACCCCTGGCCCCTCCCCAATGAAAAGACAAAGATGAATCAAATAAAAGAAAAGATTCATCTCTAGTTTGTGGACCATAAAACATATCGTAACTTCTAAAGTTATTTGCAACCTTCTCTCAGTTCTTGGTGTATCCTTGCCCCTGTTGAACCTTCTTGCGTAATGTGTGACCATTCCAAACAGTATGGGTACCAGATACAGGAAAGGTGAAAGTTGTAGCAGGAAAAACAGCAGAATTGAACTCAAATGAAGCTTAAGCACAGAAAGAGGAAATTAAACAACCCAATGTCAGCTTCTTTTTTTTTTTTTTTTT
>CAAKMY010045433.1:0-18095 GCA_901111285.1 Corrigiola litoralis | reverse complement strand
CCAAATTTGTGCTGCGTTTAACATACCCCATTAAATTTGATACTACAACTCTCAAGTCCATCTAATAACTTGCCAACAACCTCAAATAGTATCGACATGATTAATATCAAAATTCACAATCAGTGTCAAATCGATAACACCACCCAACCCATAACAAACGTTCAACTTAACGGTCTAACACGCCATGACGAAAACTTAATAGTCAATTAAATCCCTTCACTAAAAAAGCTTGTAAAAGATTAGTACCAAAAATAAAAGTTTGTAACAGATACTTAAACGAAAGAAAAGTAAAAGTAATCTCCGACCACACCCTTTGAGAACATATACATGACTTCCCCCGCTGTTCTGTCCCCTCTTTTCCTCACTTTTCCTCCCCTTCTCCCCCCCCATCCCCTGTCCAAACTAAACTCCCACCATTTTCCCCGTGACTCCCACCCCTCAGCTTTATCATCACATCACAACTTTACCAAAAATTCCCGTGCTCTCATGATTAATATTGTTACTAATACCAACTACCCGAATAATAATTATAGTAACAATCATCATCAAGAACTCATTATTTGCATTTTGCCCCACTTGAACTACTACTACCAAGTGGACAAAGTTGCACCCAAGTATGCGGTCCCCGCAGTCGCGAGGCGGCGAGACGCCAACGCCTTCTCGCTCGCCACGGACCGTGCTTTCCCCTCACGATATCCGCTTTCAGTCCACTCTCTCTGTCCACAAGCTTCGTCGTTTCAACTCGCTTATACTTCTCTTCCGTGTCGCCACCTTTGTGTTCTCGTTATCTTCCTTCGTCTTCATGGTTACTAACTCTCGCTCTTCTCCTCACTGGTTCGACTTCGACGCTTTCAGGTACTTATTTTCTGAAATATTTGATAAGGTTACCTTGTCATGAGACGTCTCATATAATATACATACGAGGGTGTTATTCCCTAGAATAAATGGCTTATGCTGAAATTTGTGAATATATTCTCTGTTGTTGATGCTTCCCTTTTTTTCGTGCGTAAAGTTTTTAAAAGACAGTTAAAATTAGGCCATGTTAAAGTGGTCACTATTCAGCTAAAGTGATACTTTTTTTACCTTATTAATTAAATGTCGCCACTTTAACTCAATTTGTGACTATCGTCTTTTTTTAATAATTTGCGCTTTTTTCGATAGGTTCGTGTTGGCAGCAAACGGGATAGTGGCAGTGTATTCGTTAGTGGAGATGGTGGCGTCTGTTTGGGAAATAACAACAGGGGTTACTCTGTTTCCGGAGGTTTATCAAGTTTGGTTTGATTTTGGTCATGATCAGGTAATTAATTACTGCCAACTTCGTTTTTTTTATCTCTTGATTGGGTGTACGGATAGAGAACTTTATTGGGATGTTTTTGTTGTTCTTGTTTTGTGTATTTTCTTTTGAAATTTGAATTTTCAAATTTAGGTTAGTTTCGTCATTTACATGTTGTGGCAATTATTGTTTGTACTACTTGTGTTGTTGTGAGTTGTGACGATTTAGTCAAAACTAGTTGTGGAAAAGGTTGGTGTTTGTTTAGCTCATAATTATATGGGTAAAGGTTTATCATTGTAACATTTTTCGAAATCATTTTGACATGATAGTACTAGGAGTACCTTTACAATGTTTTTTTCTGTTTTGGAGTAACTATACTGTACAATAATACTACAGTAGTAAGGGAGCCACCTAGTAGGGAGGGGAGCGTTCATTATCGCCTAAATTATAAAATTTGGTAAAAAGAGGTAGAAAAATGATCGAAATTGGTAGAAAAATGGTAAAGAATAGTAGTATAGATAGAAAGGTATATCAAAAATAATTATTCGCTACCCCAATTTTTTAATCTTGAGCCGGCCCCTAATAGTTCTCCATTTTAGAGTGTTTGGGTGAATATCACTAAAAATATTTGATTATTGGGAGCTTTATTCTCACACTAACTTGTTTGGGGATAGACTGATAGGATGTGAAATTCGATGCTCCCTAGATAATTTTGAAACTTCTTATATTTTTGTTGGTAGTCTGGTATCATGCTATCTACATCATGTAGGATGATTCAGTCCTTAAGCATGTCAATAAAAAAAGTCTGATATACTGAAGCATAAGAATATCAAAAGCTTAAAGAACGTGATTATCTTGAAGTGGTACTAATTTCATGATTGAAAGTTTGAATTTTAATCAATCACTATGTTAGCTGACGAATTATTTCGTTTCTTTTGACTTACTAGAAACATAGAATGATAATCACGTTGCCCCTGAATTTTGGCTTACTAGAACTTGTCCAAGAGCCTGGGGCCAACATATGCAGGTGGGGTAATGTTAACTGATACCTGTAGGGACTTTCGTCAAATTAACACATGTTGGCAAAACATGGGAGGTATATGGAGTGAAAGATAAAAATAGCTATGGCTGATTGGACTATAGGATTCAGGGTAAAGGTCTAAAGGATAAGATAGAGCGCAACTGTCAATATTTTTCTTGTTTTGTCTTTCTTCTTTGAAAGTAAAATCATACACTGTACACATACTATGAGATTGTGACAATATTACATATGACAAAGTACAACATGTTTTTGCTCTATACAAATCTATGCAACATAATACCAAAAGGATAATACAATTTATGCAACATATGTCAAAAGTACAACATAACACCATTAATGAAAAAAAAACCCTCTGAAATACAATGTGTGATTTTTTCTAGATGTGAAAAAATCTTAGAAGCTTAGATGTTTACTAGTTTTTGACTAAGATCTTGATCATTACTTACCTTGTTGTCCAGGACAACCTCATAGTGTGATGTTTCAACCAAGATCATCTGTTTGATGTCCATGTATGTTTTGCTTTTTTTATTTTGTCAAAGGCCAATTTAAAGAAACTAGCTTTGTTGCTGACACAAGCCGCTACCGCTCCGGTGGAGGTAGCCCTACGCCGCTGCTCTGTCGGCTGTATGAGCCTCTTGTACCATCGATCTGTCCACCTTTAGAATCCAGCAACTTTGGAACAGGACCCCAAATCTTTGATATCCTTGATCATCCAGTAGCAATTGTAGCTTTTCCCCCGAAATTTTGATATCCTTGATCATCCAGTAGCAACCGTAGCTTTTTCCCCAAATTTTTGATATCCTTGTACCATCGTTCTGTCCGTAAAGATCAGAACATGATGAAGACCCACCTGAGCAACCCACTTGAGAGCTTCCTTAATAGCCATTATTTTCATATAGAGACTCCCTGGGTACCATGTCCCAGCCTTTGGTTTCGAAATCCCTTCCAGCAGACCCATGCTGCAAATGCCATCTCATTTCTACTCTTCCAGAACGCATCAACCTCCATCACATACTCAGAACCTGGATGCTGTTTTTGACGCCCAATACTAGCCCAGGCTTAAGCCGGGGGAAGAGTATTGGTAATCTCACCTTGATTATGATCCACATGCAGAGTATCCAGAATATCCGAGCTCGCCTTTCCAATATCCATAATAAGCCTTTTAGCGTGTCGGATAACTCATTCAGGGTCCAACTATGCATCCTGAAAAATAATACTGTTTTTGTGCAGCCAAATACACCAAACAATACTAATGAACATAAGAAGAGGTTTCTCCCCACCTAGGTACTTAAGAAAGCAGGAGATCATCTCCAGTACCCATCGTTTGAATTGGAACAGACTGGCGGCTTGAATGTTTGTACCCAGATCAGAGGCTCTCCAAATTCTTTTGGAGACATTGCAGAATCGAAACAAATAGTCGATTGTTTTCTCACTATTTCTGCAAAAAACACAGTTGTCATTGAAAACTAACTCCTCATGAGCCAACTTGTTTCTAACAAGTAAGTGCTCCCTTCATAATCTTCCACACAATTTTCCACTTTGGAAGGATATCAAGACCCCAAAATTTTTTCCAGAATTTTTGTTCCATGACCAGAATAGTCGAAGTAGAATTCATCTGTAGTATTTGAAAAGCGTAACCAGACTTGGCCGAAAACTGTCCAGATTCAGTCCCTCCCCAAAAGAGGGATTCCGCTTGCGCTTCAGTTGGAAGTTCCATTCTTAATATTTCCTCTGCAGAATCCTTCTCAAACAGCTCATGGATTTTATGCACATCCCATCGAAGAGAATAAGAAATAAACTCTGAGGTCATGCACCGAGTAAAGGGGAGCATCATCTCGAAATACCACTTGCCCATAAGGAACCCAATTTCTCTGTGAGATTTTAATTTTCGCACCAGACCCTACTTTCCATATGACACGTTCTTTAAACATGTCACAGCTCTGTCTGATCCCCCTCCATACCATGTATGTTGTATTGCTTGGGATCCAACATTTGGTGTCTTGCTGTGTCACATTGAGAAAATAATGGAGGTGGCAAACTATCTAATTTTGAGTTGAGTACTTGAGTTGAAGAAGAAAAAAAAGAGAATATGAGTTTTATCTAGTCTTCATCTATTAAAAATAAAATAGTAGCACTATAAGGGTATCATTATTCCTATTTAGAAACTTTCTTCCTTATAAAATTGTCTTTCGTATGTATGACAAGCTGCAATTCGTATGTTTGTAGTTAATTTACCTGCTATTTGAGGTGGTAAAACTTATACACCATGTTGAATTGTTGACTAAGATTAGCATCTAGTAGGAGAGTGTAGACTAGTTTAAAGAAACAGTTCAGTCAAAATCAATCTTCATATAAGAAATCTTCATTAGGATCTAAACAGAGGAAGTCTTGGCTTAATTTTCGGCTACACATTCCGTAGGTTTAAATCTCCCACCCTTTGCAATAACTGTACTTGCTTAAAGATCCAAAGAAGAAGAAAAAGATTATTTCCATAGACCCAAAAAATGTCAGTATGTCACCTAATCAACTCGAGTAAAAATAATGAGACATCAATGGATTTTGTAGCAGATGTAGCTGCTCGGATGAAAACATGCATTTGGATTTTGGATACTTGAACAGTCGATGTTTAACTGTTTGCAGGTTTTTGCATATTTGCTAATGTCAGCAAACTCGGCGGGGACGGCATTGGTGAAAACGTTGAGGGGAACAGATACATGTACAACTACAACTGCATTTTGTATACAATCTGACATTTCAATTGCCTTGGGATTTGCCGGATTTCTATTCCTCGGCTTATCCTCCTTGATGTCTGGTTTTCGGGTTGCTTGCTTCTTAATCAACGGCTCTCGCTATCATCTGTAATTTTTGTACTGCATTTCTTTTCAATTATTAATTTATTATTATAGTATTACCATTGTTGGTCAAAACCATCAATTGTTGATATTATTTGTGCCTTGCAGTTTAGACTAGACTAGATTTTTAGGTAGGCAGAAACCACTCGTTCCTCTTTCTCCCTCTTCTTTAAGCAGTGTGCATGAGTTTGCTTGTTGTTTGGCCTCTCTTTGAAAAATATTGATGGCTGAGCCATAAGATATTATGATGTGTGTGCGATTCCGGTGCTGAAAAGACTAATCTTCTTGTTGTAATGAGCGGTATCCACTTTGCTAGACTCTCCACCTTGCATTTGTTGTAAAAGGTAAAACCATCTGAACAACCCGAGTCACACTCTCAACATCCATATTCACGAGCGGTGGTTGTGGTGGTTTCACAAACTTATTCCCGAATTGGTTGACCACTAATTTAGACATATGTACAGTTGCTTCGGACGACTCATGTATGCTTCTTCAATCTAGGGACCCAACATGCATTTTCGCTTCCTCTCGCGCGTGTTAACCATCTGAACCGCCTAAGTACTTGGCTACTTGCCTATGGGTGTACAATCCAAGCTTGACCGATTGCTACCATGTCCATTCTAATTTAACTAAATCGAGTTCGATATCATGCTTTAGGTCGAGATCCAAAATGTGTCCAAGCTAACTTGTTCAACCTTAGTTCATTTGTTAATCCAACGAAGCTCAAAATCGAGCTTTAAGTGAGTTCCATGATCGAGTTTAGCCAATAAATGAAAAATAAAAATAAAAATCCAGAAGTAGAAAAAAAATCAATTATTCCAATATCCATAAACCATTCAAGATAATTGAAAAACCGAAATCTAGATTTTAACATCCAAAACATCTTCACAAAAATCTCTCTAAATGTTAATAGGCCACAAATCACTCCTATCCTTTCTTACTTGCTATAGCCTTCAAATAACCCATTGCTATAGCCTTCAAATAACCCATTTGCTCAAGGCAAGTCATTCAAAATATGCTCTATTCATTGAATAAACCATACAGTGAAGAAATTTTGTCTATCTTTATAATATGGTAATTTATAATGAACAATTTACTGATCATTAAACAATCGATTTTGTACATGTGCATGTTTATGCACATAATTAGCGGTGTTAAATAAAAGAATACTATGGTATTTATATTCGAGCTCATTCATCTATCAAGCTCAAAAATTGTTCAAGCTCGATTCATCTGCTAATTAAACCGAGAAAAACAACTTTTCCTGAACAAAATAAAGATAGTGTAGAAACAAGCCCAATATATCTGTTTCTCTTTGGCGCGGTCTCTCTTCCTTGACTTCAAGTCTGCTTCTCCGGCAAAGAAGGGCCCCACGTCAGCAAGTAAGTCCCCCACCTTCCCTTTTAATTTTAATTAGTATCATAATAATCTGGCTGCTTAAATCTTATTATTATTCTTTTTGTTTTAATAGCAGCAGCAGCAGCAATAGAGATGGCAGGTTCTATGGTGCGGTCCTTGGGTTCAACAATATCTTTAGTTGTTGGGATACCTCATCACTCACCCAAAACCCGAACCATTTTACGCTTTAACTCCGCTTTCGCTTTTAATCATGAGCTTGCCCGCCTTTCTTCCCGCCCTTCTCCTCGCCGTTGTTCATTTCAAGGTCAGTCCTCTTCTTTGGGTTTGGTTTTACCTTATCGGCTCGTTTTGTGTGTGAACTGTAGCATTGGAACTTTGGAGAAATGTTGTTTTTTGATGGTACAGGAATTTGGAATTTCTATGGATTATTGAATAATGGAGTTGTTTGGTTGACAAATACACAGGAAATGGAACTTGATAGGAATTTCGAAATTCGACAAAATGGTGGAATTTAGTTACCAAGGGCACGAAGTCTTGGGAGTGACAGTCTACATTAAAATAGACAACAAAGGGATATAAATATCTCATTTGACTTGGGCTTGTAAAAGAGCTTGTGATGATTTAAAGGAGCTCAAAGTAGACGGTCTTTTCTAAGAATTTGTGTACCAAGGGACCCTGGGTGATCGGAAATTCCTGCAGGATTCTAATTCCTATATACAACCATACAACTCCGGGCTGAATCACATGAAATGGAAATTCACAGGAAATGGAAATTCCTAGGCATGGTAAATTCCTATATTAAATCAAACGACCACCAAGTAAAACTTGAGTATGGCGGTTGTATGATAGGACTAGGGGAGCTTTTAAGATTTCAGTGTGAGTTTTCAATGTACGGTCTTAAAAGTTTGCCCCAAAACGTCAAATACCCACTCGTTTCTATCAGGACCATCTTATTTTAAGTGTTATTCAAAGGTTGAGAGAGAGAGGAGGTCTCGTATAAGAATAATGTCTTAGTTGTAATACCCCTTTGCCTTATTTTGTGAGCTACGAAGTATGTAGAGTGCTAACTGAGTAGTGCGTTTGTGATTTCTGTTTCCGTAGGTCATACTCCCTCCCTTTTTATTTGTAAGATGTTCTCACTTATCAAAGTGGAGGTTTGACTCTTAACCTAACGAAAACATCAAATTTATAGAACTGATATTGGTATATTCGTATCAAAAAATTCTCTGAAAAAATGGAGGTATTTTGCAAGATATTAGTAATCAAAGTGAATGCCTTAATTGGGACATCTTATAATATTAAATATAGGGAATAATTCTTCAATAAATAGCTATAAGACAAGGTGGTCTGAAATGGAATGGCGGCCTCCTATTTATAGCATGCATGTTGAGTAAAAATTGGATCCGTGAGTGCGGAATTCTAGCTAGCTTAGTTTGTAATGTGTCTGGGAGGTGGTAAACAAGACTAGAGTTCCAAAGCAGTTTGCATCACATTGCGACTTTTGGTTCCCTTAAAAGCCAAAAGTTTTGGATTTATAAGTAGAGAATATAAGATTTAATGAAATGAGTGAAACATTCATTATTAGACTCTTTGGAGCTCTTGTGAGTGGAAGTTCCGTATGATATTAAGACACTTAACTATGGTGCTAAGAAGTACGAGAGCTTGTTGGAGGTCTATGTATCCCCGTACCTGATGCTCAGTAGACAGATGCAAGGACACATTTTGACTAAACACTTTTCAAAATCATGATTTTCTCCTGCATCTAATACATATGTGTTTCCGAACCCTATCAGTTTCAGTGCTACCTAGATGTGGACCTGTGGTGCCCTTTTTCCCATTTTACGGGAAATGAGTTGATTATTTACATTGCATTTGGCAGTAAGGTCAATAGCGACTCCTGCTGAAGCTGCAGCAGGCTTCGATGAGATGGTGTCTGGGACCAAAAGGAGGTATTACATGCTAGGGGGAAAGGGGGGTGTTGGCAAAACAAGTTGTGCAGCATCACTCGCTGTGAAGTTTGCGAATAGTGGCCATCCTACTCTGGTGGTGTCCACTGATCCAGCACATTCGTTGAGCGATTCTTTTGCACAGGTTTGTGGCGTTTACTGATACTGTGTCTATTTCTGATATAATCTTTCTCAACAATTTTGAAAGAATATTTCTACTCTAATAAATCTGTTTATATGTTGGTTCTTAGGATTTAACTGGAGGAAAATTGGTGCCTGTTGAAGGACTTGAGTCTCCTTTATTTGCTCTTGAGGTGTGTATGAGTGCCTTTCACATAATAATGCTGTTCTCACTTAGTCTATCAATGCAGTACTGCTACCACATATGAAAATGTTCAAGACCTCAGATTGTTTTTTTTTTTTTTTTGAATAAATAAAGCCTCAGATTGTTGTTAGTTCTCAGCAATTTTAATTAATAGAATTTTTGCAGATAAACCCTGAAAATGCAAGGGAAGAATTTCGTGGTGCAACTCAAACAAATGGAGGAGGAACTGGAGTAAAGGATTTCATGGACAGCATGGGCCTTGGAATGCTTGCAGAACAGGTGAACGCTCATATTTCTTCTTCAAAGAAAACCTTCATTTCTCTTTATTACTCTCTCCCTTAATTGATTTTTTATGTCCTCATACTAGCATAGGTTAATGAAACTCTTCTAAGTAGAAATCTTTATGCTATAGTATTTTGACCTTTCTTTTCTTTTATTCTTGTTTGATTCATTCTTTTCAAGGAAGATAGGAGAGTTGAAACTTGGAGAGCTTTTGGACACACCACCACCTGGATTAGATGAAGCTATTGCAATTTCCAAGGTCTGGTTTTTGTACTTCGAGTAGCTGCCCACATACCACTGTTCCAAGTGCTTAGTATTTTTGTTCAAATATTACTGAAGTTCAAGTTCCATAACAGGTGATGCAATTTTTGGAGTCACAAGAATACAGCATGTTTACTCGTATTGTTTTTGACACTGCACCAACGGTGAGCCTATAGACTATGATCTAACGTATGCCTTCTACCGTAAATGTCTTGATTTCTGAGATTATAAAAATCAGCATGGACTATAACTATCTGAAAACTGTTTAAGACAAGTGCTACTGACCTTTTTCACCCATGAATCCATGATAGATCCAACGTGAATATGGTTATTCCCGAAAAAAGGAATAGAAAGAAAATTAAATTGAAGGTGCATAACACCCATATGTTAAGGAGATAAGGATGTGGTTTGTATCTGGGAGATCTAGAATCACGTTTAATTTTAAAATATATAAATATCTGAATAATGGAAAACGTATTATATTCTTAGGGTTTCAAGTTAATTTTGAAGTATCTTGAGCTTTGACTTTTAATGGAACGGCTACTTTCTTTGTGATTTTGCAAGTCTACCAAGTTTTTGTGACTTAATGATAAAACTCCATATTTTCTCAAAAAGTCATGGCACAACAATCAATGTGAACTAGAAGACTTTGGTTTGCTCTAGTTTGCCTTTACACTAAACTCTGTGACTTGTCTTACCAGGGTCACACACTGCGGCTCTTATCCTTGCCTGATTTTTTAGATGCCTCCATTGGGAAGATTTTAAAGGTGTCTATCTTACTTCCAACTTTTATTCATCGGAGAAGTAGTCATTCTGCTTATCTTTTGGTATTGTCTTTATGTGGATCAAGTAACGGCTACCTTGAGATCTTAACTTCTTAAGTCATCTTGCTTTGCTTGGGCGAACCTCCCATCCCACCCCTCTGTGTTTGACTTGTTCTTTGCTGGATCGCTTTTGAAACTCCCATTGCTAAATGAGGGAATGTAGTGGAAAGCTGTTTACATGAGTATTTAGAAATGAGCCATTTGAGTGGAGGTGCATGCTGTCTTGTTGTTTAGTAATGTGGTAAAACTAGTATTACCTGTGTCTATTGTCGATGTATACTATTTTTCTAGCTTGGTGTTTGTGACCAAAGAACTCACTAGTGTTGTTCTGTTCTCTCTGTGATCCTGATCAGATAGAATTTTTGTGATCCAAAGTTTTTTCTGGAGGAGTAGGGTATTATAATGGACTATGAAAACCTTTTGCGGTGTTTGTTTTTTCTTTGTCCATCTGTATGTAAGTTAAAATTGTTAAAGGGCTCTTGTTATGTTCACCCACATGTGAGTGTCCCACATGGATATATGAGAAGAGAGTTATTCACTTCGAAAGCTTGAGGAGTTCTCCTCTTATTGCCAATTGATTTTAGGATAGACCTCATTTTACCTTGTAAGTGGACTCTCTCTCCTCCTTATGGGTGAAGCCCAAACCCACGTGAACATACATGGATGAGGCTGAACCTATAATTTTCGTATTCTTCTCCTGCCTGTTGGAATGGTTCTTCAACCTTTTATTTTCGTATCTCTTTCTATCACTTTGTGGATGCTATTGGACTTTGCTTTTTATGGACTAAGTCTGAAAGGACAGTGGACTAGAGGAGACAGGCTGCTGATGCTTGCTGTTTTAGTTGCATATTTGTTACATGCATGTGAAGTCGTTGAATTGGATGGCAATAGTGACAAAGCAACTCCATGATCTGTAGTGCACTGTCCTCTACTGGTGCTTGGGCGAAAAAATTTGAAAGTTGGGATGCTTTGCTAAATTGCTATCAACCCCATGACACTTCGACATATAATGTCATTAATGTACCTCATTTTGACAAACATAATGAGGGATACCTAAACAGGAAGGTAGACAAACCCAATGGATGGGGGGAGTGTTTTACAACCTTTGAAGTGTCTTCTCCCTTCCCCTCGGCCCTTGCACACTCTTTTTCTCTCTTTTCTTCTCCTCATCCCATGGTTTTCCACTTCTTGTACAACTGAGGGGCACTTTGAAGCCTTTCTAAGTGGAGATGGAAGGTCGTCGTTAATATGTCTTTCTGACAATTGTAAAATGGGATTTCTGTTAGGAATTCAAATAAATGACAATGGACAACTCGATTGATGTTTGTTATGGGGATCTCTCTAACTTATGTGATATTTTCTTCCCATTCATAATCAGGGTGACTAGATATGTTAATGGGTGATTGAAATTATCTCAAATCAATTCTCATTAATAATCATAGAACACCACTTAGTAAAATCATTTGCAAAAATACTAATATGCTTGGAAAACAAGAAACTTACTAAAACGTATTCGATCTATGTTGGGAAATATATATAATTATATAAACATCAGGTTTTCCCTTATAATGTCTATTAGTACTTCTAAAAGGAAGTATAAGAAGGTACACGGTCATCACTAGGGTCCACAGTTCCTTAATTGAAAATCTTCTACAATGGGCCAGGACATATATTCCACTATTATATCTATGTATAATGACTGTTCTCTGTATCGAGATTGGAGATTGGTCTGATGGTGATGGCCTACTGGTGGTCTGTTGGAGAAGCTTTTATCATCTCGGAAATCGTACTTGAAAATTCCTTGGATTTGCAAGATGTCTGTATTTATAACTAAGAAAAAAACAAAAATATAAATTGCATGAAGGGGGCGTATTATGTCTCCTCTTTCTTTCCAGTTTCTCTTTCATGTTGTTTTGTTTCTTAATGCTTAATGCCTTACGTGTGCAGCTTAGGCAGAAAATTGCATCGGCTACTTCAGCCCTCAAGTCTGTTTTTGGCAAAGAACAGCCACTACAGCTGGATGCTGTAAGCATAATCTTACATGTTCAAGTGCTATTAAACCTCTTTGTTCTTGCCATTATGAAATTGATAGGTAAGCTGCTTGTGTTTGTGCTTAGGCTGGCAAATTGGAGAAACTAAGGGAGAGAATGGTGAAAGTACGAGAGCTGTTTCGAGACGTAGACTCCACAGAGTTTGTCATAGTTACAATCCCAACGGTAAGAGTAACGGTAGCAAATTCTCATATCATAAGCTCACAGCATTGATTGGCAAAAGTCTGTCTTTGATGCAATTAGTTTCCTGTCAGTTTGATTCCTTATTTTTGAAATTTCTCTTTTGAGCTGTTAAAAGATTTATTCATGGTTATCATACAAAATCAGTAGGATACTTCTTTGGTTTTTGTGCTATGACATTTTCGAAACTTTCTCTTCTGGAGTCTAATCATTTTGTACAATTCGTTCTGTGTTGACTATTTTTGTGACCTGTGTTTTTCATAGTGGAGTAGGACTGGGTTTTGGATATGAGTGGTAAAAGTAGGTTGTAACATTGGAAAATTTAGACCATTGTGGTTGAGCCGTGGAGCTTACATATTAGACCTTTGGATTAGTCGGTTCTATTTTTGGAAGGAAATTAGGCAATTTATTCAGCCAAACTAGCAACTAGAGGTTTAGAACAGCTGAGCAAGTCTCTGCACTACGCCTAACATCCATTTGAAAAGGACTACATATCTTTTAGGTAACCACAATGAACAGAAATACAATTAGGCTAGATTAGACAAGCAAACTATCTGTGAGGTACTGCTCATCTTCATGATTGAAATCTAGCACTGATAAAGTGCTTATATGGTGTAAATTTTGCAGCTCACCACATTGACATCTTTCAAAGGGAAAGAGTTTATCCTGATCCATAACCTTATAAACGTTGTTATGATTGCACATTGAGCCTTCTTTTTAACCCAGTGGTTGCCCCAGAACCCGCGGTTATGCTTATGCATCCAGTGAAACTCAGCTTTAAGATTTCTGGTAGCTACTGTGTCTATGACATGAACTACTAATAATAGTCTGCCAGATTAATTTGATAAAGAAACATGCAAAGACTAAATGCTGAGATGATTCCGCAGTTTTCTGATGCCTTTTTCTTGGATTGCCTACAAAACTTTTTAAATTGACAAAGTTGAGAGGTCACTGAATAGCTGAGCTCCAGAAGTTCTCAAGATCAAATAAAACAGAATTTCTAAGTCTGTTGATCAGTCAATTTTATATAACACATTTCTTTTTGCAATGCAGGTCATGGCTATCAATGAATCAGCAAGGCTCTGTGCTTCTCTGAAGAAAGAAAATGTGCCGGTCAAGAGGCTTATCGTGAATCAGCTTCTGCCACCATCAGCATCAGATTGCAAATTCTGCGCAATGAAGAGGAAGGTATGTATTAAAGCTTGTTAGTTTTTCTACAGGATTTTGTACTTGTACAATTTACTGGTGGTATATCTGATACGTCAATGATAGAAAACCCTCCGACCTCATTGATAGGTGTCGAGCCTTGTTGTTCAATTTGATTATCATGGAAAATGGAGTATGGATGTATTTCTAGTGTTAAAATAGTATTATTTCTTGGAAATGGAAACTGTAACATCTAACTCGTGGTGGAGCCTGATCCCTGAGGGTGCAGCAGTAGTTCCTAGATAACAGTTACGATGATTTATCTTGCACATGTTCATATTAATGAAATATATATTAATCATATGTTTTAACTGAAATCTTGGCTCAATTGAAAATCTCCAGGATCAGATGCGTGCCCTAGATATTATCGAGAATGACTTGGAGCTTGCTCCTTTGACATTGATCCAGGCACCATTGGTTGATGTGGAAATTAGAGGGGTTCCAGCTCTTAGATTTTTGGGTGACATTGTTTGGAAATGAAGGTTCATGGCTGCGTCATAGAGTGATTATCCACAAGCCTTGGTATCAGTCTTTAAGGACAAGATTTCCACATTCGGTTGTGTTGTCTCTTAACAGCTGTTATATTCAATGGTGATCTCCATTGGCACCACTGTATACCTGGACATAATGCTCTATTCTGTTGGTTTACAGGTGTTAAATTTGATCTGTTAGTTAACAATCAGGAGAAGTTGATCTACAGGAGAAATACAATGTTCTCATAACTAAACTCTCGTATGTATATTATGGAAAATTTATGCAGCTGCAGGTTTTGCTGTACTGAGTGTTCTTCAAATTATTATTTTAAAAGTTGAATCAAGAAACCAAATTTTGTCGGATGCTCATTGTAAATCCAAATATAACAATATCGACAATCTTATCGGATTATCCGTGGCTATTTTATTGGGTGTCATTATGGATAATTTACATAAAATAATAATACTGAAAAGTTAGAAAAATAAAACTATATGAACAATAATCACACATTAATGACAAGTTCTTTTTTAATATCATATCTCTTATTAGACTTGTGCAATGGGATGAGTCTCCGTAAATTGCCTGTTGTCAACCATGTATAAAGTAGATCACAACGGCTATGTGTAATATGTTGTGGCATGACTGTATGAACAACTATACTATGTAGATAATTCGATGTAACCTAGCAACATCAAAATTCTATGTTACAATCACCAAAAATTTCCTATTGAAGTAGCATGTTTGTTCAAGTCTCATCTTAACAATACATGTGTCAACCATAAGATAATTTGCCTAATTAAACTTGATAAGACTGTATGTATTTTAAATATATTATATATCACTTTAACATAAAGTATATTATACTATTTATGTTGTTTTTCCATTAATTATCAATATAAGATGCAAGAAAAATGGGAAAAGCTATCGTTCTCGTAGGTGAAGTTAAAGGAAATGATTATTATAATGTGACTTTTCAAGTTAGGATTATGTCACAACTCTACACTTTGGTGACCAATGTTGTTCAAATTGTAGCCAATGTTTTCAAGGAGAGTATTAAAATTTTTAACTTACTTACCTATAAAATAAAAAAATATCGTAAAATTGGTAAAGTGTCCTAGTTCAGTTTACTGTATGAAGTATCTAATCTAAGCACTATACATATTATCATATAATAAAAAAAATTCATATTGGATACATGACGATTTATTTATCACCACTTAAGTCAAATGACCCAACAAGTTTTTTGGAGTTGATTGTTTGAACCATGGAAATAGTTTTTTAGCATTCCACGATAGTTATTTCCAACATGTAGTAATAAATCTTGAAGAGAAACATTGTCATGTGAGCATCATCTATGTAGGTTATTACTCGACATCAAAATTTATCCCCTAAGAAGCCCCTATACAATGTTAATAGGTTGGTCTTCATGGTTCTAATTTTATTGTCATTTCCTTTAATCAAGTAGTGTTTGAATCTTAATTACATCCTATTACTTTGGAGTTGCGGGTTTTTACAAGAATAGTAGTGTTGTAGAATTGGCTATAATACATACAATCATACACGATGTAGCTTGCTCCTCTTTCGCACCAAAATGTAACTCAAACATGTGAATCATCTATTCGGGTGTGATCATGTTTACAACCTACCGTTAGAGTAAGTTGGGATGATATTCATATATGTTGGGTCAGGTAGACCCAATTTTCCAAGATTGAAATAAGTTGAAAATTTGGTATAGATAACTTAATGTGATAAATGTAAAAGACAATCAAGACACAATGATTTACGTGTTCGGCTGAACCGCCTAAGTCCACAAGAAGCCCGACATGTAGATAGTTTATTATATAACAAGTGAAGAAATACTATAATAAGGAAAATATACCAAGAGAATTTAATAGTCTCCCAGCCAATATGTGAGATCCACAAATAACCTCTTTCTCAATACCCGAACTCCAACTCTAAACCAAGAGTATCACAATATTTCTATGCATCCAAATATAGTATAACCCGAGACCCACTAGAGAAAGACAATGAGAGAATAATACCTCTAACTCTCTAACCACCCTTAGTTATGCGACACGATTCTTCAACTTAAGGTGTGAGAATGATGCTCAATTCATCCCCAATTCAAAGCCACGACAACTTTGCTAAAGTCTTCACTAGGATACATTAATTACAATTTAGTAATATAGACATTTTCACCCAATACACACGTACATGTGTATTTTGTCAAAGATAGCATGCTTATTATGTGGAAGACATAACATTGTACGTCGGTATCCGATTATCATGTACATCCCTCCAATAAGTATGAGGGACCGACACAACAATATAACATAACATGCATTTGCATACAATCTCATGACATAATGATTTTTGAAGCGCATTGTTCCGACTATCAATCAATGTTTCAATTGTATAGATATAAGTTATCCTAATTTACTCATAAGATTGTTCAAAGTATTAAGGTTCAAATTATGAAAATACATGTTCACTTACTCATGGAATTGATAAATTAACTCGCCTTTTCTTTTCATGATAATAAAAGAGACATATAGTGTTGGTTGTATTCTTGTTAGAAAAAGGATACGCTTTTAAAGATATTTATATAAATACAATTGTGATGCAGCTAAAAGTAAGACCCTCCTTGCATTTGACATGAAGTTTGAGAAAGTTTTTCAAAGACGGATATAAATGTTTGAGCTTTTTTTTTCTTGTTGTTGTTAAAATTAATACGTGAGATTTATAAAGGTTTTTTTTTTGTATTTTAGTGTTGATAACCTTGGTTGCAGTGGTGCGATTCTAGTAATATGGTAAGAGTGTAATATAATATTAAACATCAATTAGATTTTTTTTTTTTAAAAAAGTTTGGGTTTAATGCTTTATTCATATATTTGATTTTTGAATCCCCATATTCGTTCGTTACTTTTGACTCTGACACTCAAATTTTAAAATTTCATTGATCATTTTGCCTTTTTATAGCCTGAGTTCAATGTAGAAAACTATCCCTCACATAGACATGATCAGTGACTTCTAAAATTGTGCGATAACATAATCTTACATAGTATAATTCATAATTTTCCAGTGAATTTTTATGTGAATTATTGCGAGTAATGTTGTCAGAATCAATTTTACATTGGATCGTGGGAGGACTATGATAGATTTGGTAGATTGGATCGTAAAATTTCATGAACCCATCTAAAAATTTACGGTTGGTAAAGTGTAAACTGTAAAGTTGAATGATATCTGTCCGATGACTGTTTTGTTGGGAGGTGTGAGTAAGTGAGGCAAGTAGCCCAAGAAGCCCAAGAAGCCCAAGAACCAGGCAGCCCATAACCTGCATTCCTGCAACAACTAAGAGCGAGGAGCAACAATTGGCGGGTGAGGTGGGTGCTCACGTGCGTGCATGCGTGGCCCTTCCCCTTACAACAAATGAACAAACAAACTCTCCCTCTCAAACTTTCTCAATTCCTCCGGGTCTCTCTTTTCTCCCTTACACGCACACTCACATACACTTCCCCCCAGAATTCCCACCCATTTTACCACCTTGCAAAAATACCCTTCTCATTTGACACGTCATAATTTCATGTGTTTTATTCAGGTGACCAATCCTCTTTTTTCTTTTTTGTTTTTGCATTTATTCCTTCCTTCTATTTTAATTTATGTCTACTAAAGAATATTTCGCTTCTTTTCATTTCCCGTTTCGTGTAAATTATTGTTCTTGCATAGTGGTATGTTGTTGATCAGGCAAAAGTTGCATTGTAGAAAGATTTATACTTGGGTAACAGTCCTATGGTAGGACAAGAAAGTCTTGTACGAGACCGTCTAATTTTGGAAAGTCTCAAAGTGATCACTAATCAAGTCAAAGCAATCACTTTTATTACATTGTTAGTCAAAACTTAAAAGTTACCCCTTTTACCCAATATGTGACTGACTATAATTCTAAGTTAGAAGTAGACCGTCTCTCTTAATAATTTTTGTGGTAGGACTAGGTGAGCTTTCGACTTACTGTGGTGTAGTGGT
>CAAKMY010045424.1:0-27532 GCA_901111285.1 Corrigiola litoralis | reverse complement strand
CAGAATATAAATTCAAGCATCTGCCTCCATATCATTCACAAGTACATCGATGCTATTCGTAGAGGAATGGGCGTCATCATCATCGACCATCCCTGGAACATCCCTACGAGGGGGAACGGAAGGCCCAGCCATTCCATTCAGATGCAAATCCTTGGCCTCGTTGCCATCGAGGAAGGCTTGCACCAAGAAACGTTTAGGACAGTTCTTAGCGAGGTGTGCACCATAGCACACAAAACAGCCATTGTAACTGCCGCTGAACATCCTTTTGCGCTCTTTGCGTTTAGGATGCATTTTCCCCTTACCCTTGTTGGTAATGACACCAGGGCGACGATCCTTAGCACCTTTCTTGCGACGACCATAAACATTCACAAAACGCCTAGGGGCAGCAACTGCAGGGGCATAAGGAGGATTGAAGGGGGTAATAGGCCTGGATGAAGACATACCTTTCTCGTTGTGAGTACAATGAAACAGACATGAGGGATGAGTAGGGGCTTCCTTCATGAGATCGAGTATGGACTCGAGGGTCTGCTTCACATCCCGCATCACACCGAACAGGGAGAACATCAAGTCCAATTCAGTCATCGCCGGCATGGTCACACCATCTAAACCGGGACTGATTTGGGGCGCTTCCTCTTCCAGGACATCGAAAAGATTTTCGTTAGTGTGGCGTTCCATCACCGAGGCAGGTGCGGAGACACTGAAACGTCGGGGCAGAAACGCACTACGCTAATCACGAACACAGACTCCGGGGAGCACCACAGGGGCGCACCAAGTCAGAGCACACGCACGGTTGCACGAAACCGTGCTCTGATACCAAATTAGGTATCAACTTGATTCACAGTAAAAGACTCAACTTGTTTACTAGACGAAGACTCTGTTTCATTTGGGTTCCATTGGACTATAACCCACGAAAAAACCTCGTTTCGTTTCGGCCTTGACAAAATTCGGCTGTTTTGGGCTACGTCATTCATTCGTCTTGATCGATTTACGATGCGTTTATCGCTCGATTCGAGCATGTGAGTAATGGACAAAACTAGTGGTTTGCGCTTTGCCTACGCTACTTTTTGCCAATTTATTGTTCCATTGTCCATTATATGTATTCAGGATTCCTCTTGCCAATTTTCGTCCGATTCTATTTCGGGGCCGTAACGAGGTTTTTATTGTGGGTTATAGTTCACAAAAACCGGCTTTTTTGGTTGATTTTTGTTTTTATTGAAAAAAGTTTTGAAATTGACCAAACATACTCCAAAGTTATATTAGAGCATAAGTGCAGCATATGACAATGTCATTCATTTGTCTTGATCAATTCACGATGCGTTTATCGCTCGATTCGAGCTTGTGAATAATGGACAAAACTAATGGTTTGCGCTATGCCTAGGCTAGTTTTTGCCAATTTTATTGTTCTATTGTCCATTATATGTGTTCAGGATTCCTCCTGCCAATTTTGGTCCGATTCTATTTGTGACCGAAACGAGGTTTTTTTGTGGGTGATATAGTCCACAAAATCTAGTTGTTTTGGTTGATCTTTGATTTTCCGAAAAAAGTTCCAAAACTTACGAAGCATGTTCATAGGGAGTATTGGAGACCATAAGTGGAGCATATGGCAATGTAATTTCTCCTTTCTGATAGTTTACGTTGTGTTTTGCGCTCGATTCTAGCATGTGAATAATGGACAAAAGCTACGATTCGGGCTACGTCATGGCTAATTTATGGAAATTTCCGTGTTCCATTCTCCATTATATGTGTCTAGGATGCCTCCTGCAAGTTTTCGTCCTATTCTATTTCGGCGCCGAAACGAGGTTTTTTCGTGGATTATGTCCACAAAATTCGGCTGTTTTGGTCGATTTCTGATTTTCAGGAAAAAGTTTCGAAAGTGACCAAGCATACTCCAAAGGTATATCGGAGCATAAGTGGAACATATAACAATGTCATTTATTCGTCTTGATAGATTTACGGTGTGTTTATCGCTCGATTCGAGCATGTGAATAATGGACAAAATAATGGTTTGCGCTATGCCTAGGCTACTTTTTGTCAATTTTATTGTTCCATTGTCCATTATATGTGTTCAGGATTCCTCCTGCCAATTTTCGTCTGATTCTATTTCAGGGCCGAATCGAGGTTTTTTCTTGGGTTATAGTATACAAAATCCGGTTGTTTTGGATGATTTCTAATTTTCCTGAAAAAGTTCCGATACTTACTAAGCATGTTCATAGGGAGTTTTGGGACCATAAATGAAGCATATGGCAATGTCATTCCTCGTTCTTGATAGTTTACGTTGTGTTTAGCGCTCGATTCGAGCATGTGTATAATGGACAAAACCGAAGATTCGGGCTACGCCAAGGCTACTATTTGACAATTTTTCTGTTTCATTATTCATTTGATGTGTCTAGGATTCCTAGTGCCAATTTTTCGTCCGATTCTGTTGCAGGGCCGAAACGTGGTTTTTTTTGTGGGTTAATATATTACTATTTGTCCCACTATCCTCTTCCCAATCCCATCACCTTTTTGCTTAGTTAAAACTAGGAATTTCAATTCGAGACAGTTTTTCAAGTATGCATACAATGCATTTGCATGTTAAAGGAGAACTCTTAGGAAGTTTAGCACTCGAACATGCATCTAGGCTCCGAGAACACAGATTCAAATAATTGTAACCAACAAAAACCAAACTCCACCATTTTTTACTGAAGTTCATACAACTTAAACATATAAACTATCCCTAGTGGCTTTGCAATGACCTTCAGACCCCACTGATCAAAGTTTCAAGGGCTAGTATCAACCAGCAGCAACAACTTATACATTCAAAAGACATATCAAATGTTGCGATCATTCTTGCAAACTATAAAAACCTTCAAAGTACTTAAGCATCCTTGATTTTGGACTCAACAACTTGAACTTCGAGCACCTTCTGTTTTGCATCTACCAACTCGAAAACACAGATATCGTCAACCTTCAAACCAATGCCTCGAGCAAAATCGGGCCACCCTTTGCCTAACTTGCAGGTTGCATGGTCAAAGCGACATAGAACATCCCATTTTCTCTTGTCGTGTGTCTTGATAGTGATGGTATCCCCTAATTTGCATCTTAGATACTCTTGAACAAAAGACCTGGGAACATTCTGCATGGATAACAAGCACTACAAGTAAGTGATAAAGATACAAAAAATATTTTCTTAAGCTTGCTTTACTAAATCATTCGCATTGCAGAATACAATTACACACGAAAAACGTCTCACCAGGAAATATCCTTCGTGGAGATTATAATGCTTGATCATAGCAACAAAGAACGGATTTTCGGGTATGGAAATTCCAGCAGCAGAAACAGCTTCAATCAATCCGCCATACATCTTCTTCAAGTTAGGTAGTCCTGCAATTAGAATAAATTAACACCTAATGAATTCCTAGATTGAGCAGAAACTTGTTGAATAACCGGTGCTTACCCATTAAAGTCCATTTGCTTGCATAATTTGTCATAGTACTATGCTGGCTCCCTAGATGTGGCTTTACCTCCTCATCTTCGTTGTCCGGTTCTATCTCTTCTTGGTCAGGATCATTTGAGCTTGTTGACGGTGAATGCGCATTGTGATCATTGTGGACTTCTTCGCAGGTAGCAAACCCAGCGGCCTTGATTTGGGACTTCTTAGCAATTTCAACTTTAAGGACGTTCCGTTTTCTATCGGTCAGCTCGAAAAGGCAAATATCTCCTACCTCCAAACGTATCTTTCGCGCGAAGTCCAGCCACCCTAGACCTAAGGAGCATCTACTACGGTCCCTGCAACATCGGACTGGCCATTGCTTCTTGTCCTGTGTCTCAAGTTGTATTGTTACCCCTGCCTTGCATTTGAGATGATCTCGAGCAAATGCACCAGGAACATGCTGCATGAATGAGAGCCAACTTAAGTGGTTAGTTATCACAGAGATAAGCTATACAGTAAGAATCACTTACAACTAAATACTCTCTGTTATTGTGACAGCAAGAAAAGACTCACCAAAAAACGTCCTTCGTAGATATTATATGATTTGATCAAAGAAGCAAAGAAGGGATTTTCGGGTATGGGAATTCCGGCTGCAGCAACAGCTCTAAGTACTCCATCATAGTCTTTCACCAAGATAGACCCTGCAATCAGAGTACATCAAAAGGGTCATAAACAAAGCTAGATTCGTCCTAATGAACTGTCTGGTTTTTTTTACATCAATGTCAGATTACCTGAGCTTGTGGATGACATTTGCGAACTTTCAGCATGTTGATAAGATATCTCGCAAGCAGATAGGTCAAATACATGGACCGTGAAATTTGAATTCCCCTTATATATGAACAGCAGGAAGTATGCAAAACCAATGGAGAAGTACTCCACAAATTCCTGCCAACCTTCTTTAAACCATAGCTGATTGTCCTTTTCAAGCAGTAAAACTTTCTGGGTTTCACCCGTCGGAACTGTAAGGGTGCAGGCAGTAGAGAGTTCACCACGGAATGTTCTTGCAAACGTCTCTGGTAGCCTCTGTCAGAAGTCAGAACACACATACACAAAGTTAAATTGGTGAATACCAGATACACAAAATTAACATTCACAGACACATATATACACCAAAAAGAGGAGCTAGATTGAACAGTGGAATATTAACATTGCTTTTGAAAGGCAAAGGAAAGTTTTCCTTCCTGTAATAAAGACTTCTACTTAAATGTATTACATAAAAATTGGACATGATACAAACTCTATAATGAACCTCAACTATCTATCAGTACAGTATTATTAATATAATACTTTACCACAGAAGAAAGAGTGAAATCATTCAAGGAATTCCTTAAGTGAATGGGGTTATGTAACTTTTTTATGCTCCAAATTACCTTTGCTAATTGCTATGTTATTAGGAAAACAATCTGACACATAGTTCTCACTTCTAGCAACACGAAGTTTATAGAAAAATATGGAAGGATGTAACACTGAAATTAGTACTGTATATACTAATGTTGACACTAGATTTTGCCCCTAGAAAAATGCTAAAGGTAACTAGCAACTGAAATATCACAAACAACTACTGAACAAGAAGTTAACCGTGCTTGACCTCTTCAGTTGAGCAGCAATGTGCAAACATGTAGAACTACGAGAGTACTAAATCAAAATTTAAAAGAATCAAGTCTGTAAACCAGGATTTTTAACAAGTTCGATCAGCGCAAACATGAAATCAGAAAGAATAGAAAGTAAAGACAGTAATACTAGGCTACGAAGTAAGAATCTGACAGGGAGCAACTAAATAGTACTCACTTTTAGCACCACCCTCCCCTCAAAAAAAGAAGGATTTTCAGAAAAACATGGCAGGAGGTGACACTAAAAATATTACATACTACTGTCGGCACAATATAGTCTTAGCCCCTATAATAACACTAGAAACTAGATGTCATAAACAACACAGTACATATCAATATGCATACATGTAACTGCAAGAGTACGAACTCACGAGTCAGAAGTTAAGTCTACTAAGCGAGAAATTTTAACAAGTTCTAAGATGCAATGATGAATACAGTAAAAATAGAAAGTAAAGACAACAATACTAGGCTAAGGAAAAATTTACCAGCTTCTTGAACTGTGTTGAGGGAGAGAGCATTATCTTGAAGAAGCTATAGCTCATTTCCTCACCAGATGTTGTAGTTGGAGGGATATTCTTAGGGATTCTTTTTCGGAGGTTCATAGTGTAAGAAAGGAGTGTAATAAATCCAACGTGTGAATTTTATTGCTGGTGTCCTGATTGTTTAGCAAGGAGCCTGCTGTTGCTGCTGAGACCACCTCTGCTGCTTCAATGGACCTGATGGGACTGGCCTTCAGCTACTTCTAAAGAAGCCCCTTGCTTATGGCTGCTCAGCTGTGCTTGTTGGCGAATGGTCTGATGCAAGTTACAATCCTCTGCTCTTACTTTGTTGCTATCATTCTTAACACTTGACTATGTTTCAGTATACATTTTCCTTGTTACTAATGTAGTGTAGTAATAATAGTTTAGTTTGGATCAGGTCTTCATGCTAAGTAATTGAGATAGGATTCTTTTGTTGGCTATTTCTTATAGGCCATATATATAACAGGCTAACAGCTCCCATCATAATTTCTTGGTACAACTACCAGGAGCGTCATTTGTATGCTGGGACTTCGTGCATAATATAGTTTGAGACCTTTGGTCATTAATCAATTAAGCTTCCTGCAAACTTCTTTTCATGTTTATAGTAACAGCTCAAACATATAGAAAAAGTTATGGTCTAAGCACACATGAGAGATCACGAGCAGTGATTGGCCAATCGCATAAAAGACAAAAAAAAACCTTGTATCTCTACCAACACAAATACACGAATACTCCCTCTCCCTCAGCATCTTCCTTTCTCCCACCTTCATCTTTCTTCCCTCCCCAGCCACCAACCAACGCCGGCAAGTACACCGACGACGGTGACCGACCAACGCCGGCCACCTACCACGCATGTTATTTATCGCCGGCATCAACAACCAGTGACCAACGACCAAAGACCGACGACGACGACAATATCTGCCATTTTTCCCGGCGAACAAAAGTTTAAACCGGTGAGTTCTTAAGATTTATAAGTGTCCGGAGTTAGGGTTTAGGGTTTGAGTTCCGCCGCCGAAACTCAAACCCTAAATCCTAACTCCGTCATTACTCCGTCGGCTTCGCCGCCGGCCTCCGAACGAACGACAACCCTAACACCTTCAAGGGTAAAGAAGGGATGGGTTAAACCCGTCGGAGTTGACCAACCTTAAGGCTCCGTCGGCATTCATCTTTCCCGCCGGCGAATGTTGAGTTGAGAATGGCGGATTGGCGGTTGTTGGTCCTTGTTCATGGTGGCATGGTGGCCCCAGTTATGGAGTTGGGTTGTCGTAGATGGGTGGGTGTTGATAATGTTGGTGGTTTTGGGATGGTGGGGGTGCCTGGGTAGTTGGGTTTGTAGGGAGTGGGCATTATACGTATTTTATTTGTATATTATACGTATTTGCATAGTCAAAGTGCACTGCAGTAGTCAATATTTTTGTCATCTAGTGTACTATTGGATGGATCCCTCCAATAGCTCCTATTGACAAATCATTTCTCAGAGATCACTCTATTGAGGATATTTAACTCATACAGTACTTCGTACATGATTAGTGAACATTTCACAAGGGGGAATGTAAAAAGCTCTGATGGAAAAGGAATATAAATGGTGCTGCACTGCTGTTGTACGGAGTATTACTAAAGCACAGTGCTGCAGAGCCTACAGTAAGTATATCATTTACTCCGTATCAGACATGCCAATTCATTCAGGAGTAACTGGATTTGAATGATGTTTTCTTAGAAGTTCACATAAAGACATGTGGCTACTCTTTTTGATCCAATGGCTGTAGCCTGTAGGCAGCTTGCCGAAACTGGGTTGCATTCACTCAGTATCAATAATCTGTAAACATAGATTGTGCTCATGTCCTTTTTACGGATAATAGCACTTCCCTGTGTTTCTTTTTCGTTCGTTCGATCTAGGATAGAACAAAAAAGAAAGTATTGGAAGATGAGCACATGATATGAGTGAACTACGAATATGGAACTAGATAAGGCTTGAAAAAGGATCATTTAATTTAGATAGGTACTCCGTACATGTCGACTTAAATTGGATTGAGCCTGATATATTATGAAGTTTTGGCTAATTCTATACAAATAAGGTTGGACATACTTGGTGTCAACATGATATTACTGTTACTTTGATTTTGAATCCTATGTTTAATTTTGGTTAAAATAAAGTCAATCAATATACATACATGTATCATTCATGGTTAGCAATTATCAAGCCTATTTTCACATATAATTTGGTTTTCTGATGTAGACCACACCATATGCTCCCGAGTAAAAGGCATAGGAATTCTCTGCACGAGTAAAAACAATAGTGACTTAAGTGATTAGTTTAGCCTAAGTGATTAGTAATTATCTGATACGTATGCAGAAGTTAAAGGACCTGAATGTGTATAGAAGTCACCAAACCATGTTTGATAATGATAACTAGCGCCATGCACGAAAATACGCGTGCTACTTACAAAGATCAAGAACACAAGACTTTAATTAATCTTACAAATCAAAAAGAGTAATAAGATTAATAGGGGAAAGGAACTCAAAAATAAGACAACTTGTATCTCAAATAACATAAGATTTGGGTTCGAAATCACCAAGAATTCAATGGTTAATTATTCAGAAAGGAAATTATTGACATAATTCACAGACAAACAGATAAGCTAAGGTTTCCAATCAAGGAACATTGGCAGAGTAAGCTGCAGCAGCTTCGACTGTGCATCAAGCTTTATACACCCTAATGTGGTTGCCACTCAGATGTTCGAATGTGCAGTCGTCTCCCTGGCTAAGCTTGTTGGCGTGCACAAAGGTCCGCCATCCTCCACAGAGACAATATGCTAAGTTATTCATAGAAGCAGTGACCTCCCAAGCTTCACCCTTCAAGTTTATTAAGAGGATGGTCTTTCTTTCGGATACAGGAAATAACCTTCTTGAAAAGTCAAAAGGAAGTCTCTGAAGAAAACACAGATTACCCAACAAACACGAGATCAGCTACGCTGCATGGAAACGGGGACGGGAACTATAACAAAGACTGGTACGGGGAAACGAGAGTTCTCTAAATCAAGGGTACGGGGTATGTGAAAAAAAATAATTCAAGAAAATAACATTGAAAAGATGAATATAACTAGGTCCAAAATGAATTCATTAGATAATCCACTATGTAAAATCCTAGGGTACTTTATAGCCAAAACGATTTACAATGAAATTAGAAGAAAACATTAATTAAACATGCACCAACACAACACGTCAACATAAAGCTAAGTTTCTTAGGTGTTTCCGTTATTCTGTGTTGTGCGACAATGGTTAGAAGTACGAGTGTTTCATAGGAGATCAGTATACCAAAATCTTTGAAGAAATATAAGTTGGGTTAATTAAAGGATACTCACAAGAATGTATGGTCTCTGCACATGGTAACTTTTCATACAGATCTTGACATGAGAGTTTGTGGAGGCGAAAGGCGTTTCTTCCGAAGCTGCTCCGCCATTTTGGGCAAAATCATCGAATTGCTTCACGAATGCAGGTCGATTCTTATCTTCGTCAGAGGCATGATCAGCATCAGCTGCACACATTCTTTGGCAACCACTCTTCTCAAAGATTTTTAGATAGAAGTGCATATCTCCTTCATACCTAAAGAGTAAGAACTCGTTGTCTCCCAAGGCATTGTCTTCCATAACTTGTGGCCAACCATCCTCAATGTACGTGTACTTACTCGTCTTCCTTAGCTTAACTGGCCAGCACCCAGCAGTGTTCTTGATGGTTGCATCAATTGTTGTATTGCATGACATGTCTATGGATAAGTGCTTGATAAAATCTGGTGGAATTCGCTAGTGTAACACGAAAACAGAGTAATTAGGAAGACAAAAATATGTGATTTAGCTTGGTATTTGGCATCTGCTTTAAAAGTCTAGTAGAAAGTTGTATTAATAACATGTCACATAACTGATATAAGCAGGCTACCCGCTTTAAGTGACATACTGACATCTTGCCACTGTGAGTCACATTTCGTTTTGCATCAAGAAGATGGCATCATTGTCTAGTATAATACCGATCTACTGATGTCATTCTATAGTCTATACGATGTTAATGAATGTTCTAACAAATTTCACGCCATGTATAGAGGGTAATATAATTAATAAAAAGATGCATACTAATATAATCCACAAACATATACAAGAACAAGTGAACAACAACACTAGATTACCGCAATGCCTTCGGACAAGCGGGGTAAGGGGGAAAATGGGGAGGCTGGAAAGTACGTACCACTCTCTGTGCAAGATAATCGCCAATGACAATCTGGTGGAAATGAGGCTTGTTTTTCCCCATGGTTTGAAGCACCTTGAGAGGGTTTGCTGTCAGTTTTTCCTTCAAACTTCTACTGAGTATTTCTTCCAGGAAAAAGAGATAGAACAAAAGTTGCACATGGTATTCAATAATTTGCCTTAGCTAGGCTTTTGGCTCCTCTCTACTGAATAGCATGAAACTATGAAAGTTACAGTCTGTCCATTTTTAGAACTTCAGCAATACAACGGAATAAATTCAATTCCTTTTGATAAATAGACATTTGTGTACAATTTTTGGTTGGGAAACAGCTCATGAAAATGATATGTTAACTCTAATTAGAAAGATGATCAAAGCACATTATAACACTGAAAAGCATCATGTGCATGTTCATGAGCACCACAGAATTAGTCTGAAACTTGTTTTATCTATGTCATTTTCATTTGCATTAATTAGCTACTTAGCTCCTTACAAAAGTTACAACTGAGATATAAATTTTGAATGGAGTTATGCATGTAACTTCTACATGTTTGACTAGTGCCAAAATTTCAACCCGTTTGTAATATAGATTTAATAGATTATTCTCGGCATAGTAAATTACTTATGGCTCCAGGAAAATATGCAATTTTTGACAGTAAAGAGTAGTAAATCACATGTTGATGGTTCTTAACATTCCATTATCAATCATAGACTAGTTATATACATTTAGCCTGACCTAGTTTTACCTTCTTTAACCTCAATTCGGCCAAACAAAGCGTTATAACAAAAATGGCACGACGAGAAAAGCAATTCACATTCCAATGGTGCAGATTTATCATCAGCAATCCAATGGTCGAAACATGGTATATGTAGCACAAAACAAAAAGGACGTAGAAGGATTCCTGTCCTTTCATTTGAAGGACATGGATAAAGGAGCTGGTGGTAAGGAGGAATTGAACTGTTGCGCTGCTTCTTGAGCATGATATCCCTCAATGTACCCTGCCATCCAAAGGCCCGATTTTCGATATCGAACGATTCAGACCAATCAGGAAAACTCTCCATAACTACTACTGTTAAATCACTAACACAACCAACAATTACAAGGAGCAGAAGATTGTTGCTTTCCACTTCAGTCATAGTATCTACTGTATTCCCAGCCACATTACTCTCTTTCTCTGCTCCTTCCTTTTCATCAACTTCTACAACTTCAAATGATGTAGTTACTGAATTCACCGAGCTTCCAAATTCTGGTGGTGTTAAGGCCTTGGAACTTCGCTTGGGTAATGGTTCCACCCCTGTTGATGGTGATCAGGTTATCCTTGTTGTCCTTAATTACTTTCAAGTAAATTTATTACACTGCCTGATATTTAACTAGCAGTTTCTTGCATCCAATTGAGTGCAAGGCTAGCAGATTTTCGATAGACAATCATGTTTCGTGATAAAAAATGAAGTACACAACATAATGGCCACCAGTAGTGACATTAAGTTCTGTACATTTCGTCAAGGTAGCACGAAAACTCCTTGGTAGGCTAGGTTATGTTGGTCCCATACCCGTCTCCATACCGAAAACTCACAAACATGAAAACGCTGGAAACTTGGTTTATGATGACTTGGAACGCTAGCACACATCAGATTCGAGCATACTTTTTTGGACGTACAATTGCTTGGATACCTTACAAGTCTATTTTCCTTGTCTAATTTCAAATGTTTTACGCTAATTTTCAACACTTAATTACCGTACTCGTATCCTTAATTTTGTTAAGTTCTCATTTCCTATCCCCGTTCCAGTACCCATTCTAGTTCACGTCCCCAACGCACCTACCGAATTGTTATCAGAAAATCCAGAGCTCATAGAATTTCCTTGAATTTTGTGGCATGTGGATGCGCCGCTGATTGGATTAAAACAAGAAGGTAGCAATACATTACTATGGAAGGTTGGCAGCAAAGCAGGGTTGGCGTTTCGATTCAACTTATGATCACAAAGATTTCACCGGTGAACCAATTCCTTTCACCTTCACCCTTGGCTCCAGCAATGTAAGTTGGCATGCTCATTTTGTGAAGAATTTGATACTTGGAAGTATAGCAAACCAATGGTACCATAATGTTAGTGACATATATTAACAGGTGATTTCTGGGATTGAAGCAGCTGTTAGATCAATGAGAGTAGGTGGCATCCGAAGAGTAATCATTCCACCATCACAAGGATATCAGGATACAACTCAAGAACCTATTCCGCCCAATGTATGTGGTAATCTCATCGTGGAAAATTTTCATAATTGTTACACTAAATTGTTCTTGTACAAATACGATTAACTATAAACTCGAAAGAAAGATGGCATCCTTTGGTCTTACATTTTCTTACTAACTATGTTGCGATCGGATTAGTTTGTGTCCAATATCCACAAAAGTGTACGTGGTCGAGTGTTAGACTTGGCTATTTTCTCAATTATTTGTTTTTTGTTTAAAAGAAAGTTTTCAATGTTCGCACTCATTTCTATTTCTATCTATGTATTATCAATTAGTGACCGACATGTGTATTTGAGGAAAAATAAAGAATCTGAACTTCATAAGTTCAAATTCTCAGTACTAATTCTCCGTCTGACCAGTTCTTTGACAGGCAGCGATTGTTCACAACCATCTTTAACCCTACACGTCTTGCCAACGGAGAAGGCTCAACGTTAGGAACTCTCATTTTCGATATTGAGCTTGTGAGTGTGAAGCATTAGTGCGGGAGATGCACATTATTCATGTTATGGACATTAGTGCTATGGTCCAAATTAAAATTTTGATAGTAAACCTGTAATTGTGTAATTTACCTATTCTTTCTTGTTGGGGTTTTGTGAAGTGGGATTTGAACTTGAAAGTTAATGACAGTCCCCCATCTGTATACATGCATGATTTTTCTTTTTGGTAGTGGTGTAGCTAATAATGCAAAGTAAAATATGAGGAATCGAATATGAGATAACTCTTACACTTGTAAATAGAATAGCTTTTCGTGGATGAATCAATCCTAATTAAAGGAAATACTACTCCATCCATTTTGTTTTTCAAGTTCTCACTTTGGTGAAAACTACCATAAGTACATTATATAACATATAATGCAAATTCAACAACATAATTTCATAATCCTCACTTTTTTCTTAAAAGTGGATATTCCACCTGAATATGTGAGAATAGTTATATTCATAAAAAAAACAAAGGGACTACCACTATTCCATTACATAAAACAAAAAGGAAGTGAACATTGATAAAACAAAACTCTTAGGAATTCGTTATCCTCACACAAATTTCGGTTAGCTTAAATTATATTCCTTTTATCATTTTTCCTCTCCTCTTTGCAATTTCACTTCTTTTGCCCAATTTCAACACTAAATTTCAACTACAATCAACTCCATTCCGCAATTTTAATTCTTTCATGTCAATTAATCAAGTTGTACATGAAAAGAACACAACCTTACACTTCCCTACCTTTGATCTAGTCTATTATTATTACTACTATAAATCATCACACAAAATTATCAAAGATGCGATCTATTTTAAATTAAAATTAAACACAATTACATAATTGAGTTAAAATAGTCTGTTTCTCTATCACAAAAGTAACCATTTTACCCACAAATTCACTACTTAGCGACTACCTCATACAAGATATCAAAATTAGCATATGCAACACTTATTATATAAAACATGTTTATGAAAAAAACTAGCTCAAGTAATTAGAACTCTTTATCGCGCATTTGAGACCAAAAAATCATATTAATCATGTTTTTAGAGCATAAATAGTGAATAATGATATCCTACCCAAAAAAGGAAAGACAAAAGTAGGACAAATGATAAGCTATTGCGGCCGTATAACCGTACCACCGACTTCACTTCACTTCACTTGTCTTTATGTCTCTTTCATCTCATCAAACTCAACAACTCATTATCACTTCAAACTAAAACTACTTCTAACTAAACTAAACTAAACTAAACTGAACTGAACTAAACTAAACTAAACTCAACTCTTTTTACTTTTTTAGTTGTAGCTATTAATTGTAGTGAAAAAAAAAAACAGCTTCAAATTGGGTAAGTTTTTTCCCCCCTTGTTTTTTTGCTACCCTTTATAATTATTATAATTCTTATTATTAAAGTTTTGTTCTTTTTGTGTAATTTTAATTTGTACATTATTGGTTTGTTTTTTTATTTAGTTGAAGTTTATTCTAGGCATGTAATTTGGTTTTTTTTTTGGCCTGCCCTTTTGTTTAATTTTTGTAGTAAATTTGCCATGTTGAAGAAAAGGGTTGAGAGATTATATAATATGTTGAAAAGGGTTTTAATTTATTTGGCTTTTGTGTGTTTTAATGATGTTGGAAGTTAGAACTGAAGTACCCATGTGGGTTTTTTTACTTGATGTTGGTAATTTTGGAAAAGTTGTTAAATTTGTTGATTTTTTTTAAATGTGAGTTTCAGATGAAGGGTGAGTTTTGACAGTAGAGAATGGGTGATGTTGGAATGGAGGATTACAGGCATCGTGTCGACGAAGTTTCGTCACAAGTCAGTAGGGTGAGTATAGTGTTGCAATTGGAATTTGTTTATTGTATATTGCAATGCCTTGGTTTTATTGATGGAGGTGTTAGGAAAGACGATTTCAATTGGTTTCAGAATATGTTGGACTAAATTGAAATGGCTTTTATAATCCTTTGCGCTTCTATTTAACGCGAACTAGCAAATGGTTGGTGCACTTTATCTCAATTATCAATGGTTTATCGGAAACAACCACTTTGTGTTGTGCTATTGCAATGTAGGAGTAAGGCTGCTTACACCCAACCCCCCTTACCCTGCTTAGGCGGGAGCCTCTTTGTAGGCACTATGGTATTGATGTTGTTGTTGTATGTTATAAAGTATTTATGTTTTTGATGTAGATATTAGGAAAGATGATTTCAGTTGGTGAGTGTAGTGAGAAATCAACTGATAGACGAAGTCGACGCATTTTAGGAGTTTGGATTTAGATAGGTGCCTTCACATTAAGAAGGGTTATGCTATGGGATAGGTTGCATTTTGCAAACAGGAGAGGGTTATCTAAGCAAAGTAGGTACATGAGCGATTGAGCATGTGCGTATTTGGTCACCGTGATGAGTTTTAGTTGCTTAATAGCACTCTAGGCAGATGGCAGCCTAGATACTTACTGGTCAGTAGGATCAACAGCATTCTGCAATTGGAATTTTTTATCATATGCTATAACGCCTTAGTGTTTTCAATGGAGATATTAGGAAATACGATTTCAATTGGTAAGTGATGAGAAATCAAATAGTCAATTGATGGGCGAAGTAGAAGCGACTTAGGAGTTCCGATTTAGATAGGTGCCCTCGCATTAAGAAGGGTGGGGAGTGGGGAGTGGGGACTGGGGACTGGGGAGTCAGTTGCATTTGGATATCAGGAGAGGTTTATCTAAGCAAAGTAGGTGAAGGTAGTAATGATTTATGAGCGTTTGATCATGTGTTGTATTTGGTCATGTGGATGAGTTTTAGTTGCTTACTTGCTTAACATTGCACTAGCAGATGGCAACATAGGCACCAATGGCTAGAGAAAGAATTGAATGGTAGAAAACTTTTGGTGTGCTGTCTACTTGCCTTGCTAGCTTGCATTGGCTGGTTGTGCCTTTTGAATACTCAAGCATAAGATGTGAGGACAATAGGCTGTCTTAAACATTATTGTAGTCACCAGTAAACATCTTTCTCTAATAATTGATGTTGTCCAACGTCTGGGATGATATACTTTGTGTTT
Source organism: Corrigiola litoralis (assembly GCA_901111285.1). NCBI lineage: Eukaryota > Viridiplantae > Streptophyta > Magnoliopsida > Caryophyllales > Caryophyllaceae > Corrigiola > Corrigiola litoralis. The sequence continues at coordinate 11,930 of CAAKMY010045424.1, read as the reverse complement.
GTCACAGTTCTGCACATCAACAACTACAAAGCCCGGAATCTGGGTTTGGCTAGCATGACAGTTATCAGGAATCATAAATAGTGTCCGAAGCGAGTAAGTCGATATTAAAGTGTAAAAGGAGAAAGAGATCAACTGGAACAAAGGCACAAGCTCGCTTGCAATCGTCTACATAAATACCCTCTCTACACTTCATCCTATGTAATGCCGCAGTCTGATCAATTTCAAAAATGCCCAAGTCAATCTTGATCATCCTTCCACGAATATTAGATCTTCTTTTGCCTCTCATTGTGTATATATACATGATATATATTTCAATCCCTTGGGTTGCTCATAAATGTGCTACATAGTTGATATAGGTACGACTCCACAACATATCCGTAAGTTGTAACAAATGGATTTTGACTGGTGCAGTGTTTACTATTGTGTTTAAGTTCTGAGATTGAGCTAGAAGCAGCAACTTTAGGTCAAAAGACCATGACTTGATGATGTTCAAAGTAGTGACTTTCTCCATGCAAATCCAGGCCAATTCTTTTGTGGCAATATAGCACTCAAGACTTGTGTAGCTGACCTCTACTTATCCCTGATAATAGCCACTCAAAATTTTAAATTTCCAATCATTTATTCAATTTTAGAACTGCCAGTTCGACTATGCCAAAAGAGAACTAGACTGCTACTTCACCATTTCCTCAACATGCATGACGTAATAGGTGCATCTAGTGAACAGTTGTATATTTCTGGGTTTCATAAAGCTACGTTGTTTTCTAATGTCAGAGGATAGTAGAGGCAATTTTTTTTCTTGCCCACAAAAAAAAAAGCCTTTGACTTCCTCTGTTATTCCATCGAATGGTCCATGACATTTTAGGTCTGTCTTTTACCTTAGAAGTTATTCCTTTCTGGTTAGTTTCTCTCGAGAAACAATCAATCCTAGGCAAAAACTGGTCCACACACTGGAAAACAACGTCGTTACTGGTGTAGCTGGGGTATTCCTTGCTATCTTTAATCTTTAAATTTCTAGGAAAAAGAAGGAAAAAGTGAACTTGAAAATCATTCGTCTAAAGTGTTTTGAAATTGCTGATTTGCACTATACTTGATTATAAAGTTGGCATTAAATGATTAACAAGGTGGTATGCAGTTATGGATTGGTACCTATTTATTTTTTTATTCTACTTCTGTGTATATGAAGAAAACAAGCCCTCAATCTTCGCACTTTACTCTTCTGATACTATTGTCTTAACTCTTAATTACTCTCTTCGGGTGCATATTTTCCCTTGTATACCATTAATCATCTGTTCAATATATTAGAGATCTGTTGACTTAAATTAACTTCATCTGCAGATGGAGCAAAGAGTTCTTGAAGTTGAGCAATTTTACTTGAACAACAGTAAAAAGCAAGCAAGTGCCTCTAAAGGTGGCTCAGCTTCTAAGGACAAAGATAAGGATAAGGAAAGAAATGTTAATAACAAAAAGCAGCAGGATATAGAAAATAGGGAAGCCGCTGCAGCGAAGAGAATGCAAGAGCTGATACGCCAGTTCGGCACAATATTGCATCAGGTACCTAGACAAGAATCCTGTTTCCAACGCTTGTTATTTCAATCAAAATCTCAATGGATGGTTCAATTTCTGTTTGCATGTTTATTCGTTATATAGTCTCCGTTGCTATTGCTCTGTATTGCTTTTACGGGCATATCTGCCAAACTCGGCAAAATGTCTGCAATGATCTCTCTGTCAACCATAATTATGTGTTTGGCATTTAGTCATCATGTGTTTTATGGGTCTGTCTTTCTAGAGTTTTTGGCTACCTCTCCAGGCACCTGATCTCCTCAGAAGATTTTGCTATACTAAATGTCCATTTCGTTGATCAGATAGTGCACAAAGCTTCGAAAAGTGAAGAGTCTATGATTTATAGCCTTTGAAAATAGGTAGGGGTCCCGTGCCATCTTTAGTCATAGTATTCTATTAAGACGCAGGTGTTGAAGGAGGTTTGTTAGGAACCTCTGTGTTGGGGAATTCCCCTCCATTTCTTTTCGAGAGTCGCCCCAGGTAATATAGCGTTTAACAAGGAAAGTTTAGGGTTTAACCTGAGTGTTTGCATTAGTATGCATCCCCATGTATACTTCAACATAGAATTTTCTGAGTTGCAAGAAAAGGAGTGCATACTGACTACTGACTTGCCAGCATTATCAGTATCCTCTAAATTGGAGTCAGGGGGATCAGGACACTCAGCGGGAGAAGCATTAATTTGACCATCTGCACTTGGATCCCCAGCTTACTGTGACAGGCACGATGGAGAGAGGAGACTGTGAACACCAGTATTGTTCTAAATGTGCATACAGTACTCAAAGCTTCTATTCTATACTATGTTTTGTAAATACATGCACATTAGTGATTAGTGAATTAGCTAAAGGAATCCTTGTATTCCTGGACACCTTATAGCTTAGTCCCAAAACTCAAGCCCCTTTTGTGCTAGTCTTCCGTCATCAATGGTTTTTCTTTGGCTTTATCACCAGATATTCTTTTCCGTTTCAATACCCTTGTAGGGGTGCCGCCGATCAGTTTTATTGTTTGTCCCTGATGTTTCATTTAAAAAAATTTCGATCATGATTCAAGCATTCTACGGCTAGTGCATTTATTGCCTCAGAGTGCTTTTGTACCGCGAACTTACTTAGACATCAATGCCTCACGATCAGGCACATGTCAGATGACTACTCATAGACAGCAGATACATTTTTTATGATGCTTATAAGTATTAACATCACCTATTTTTTGGATTTATCCAGTTCCTAAGAGTCAGCGATGTATTCGTGCTGTTTTATTGACGAGAAAGTCCTCAGTTCTGTGCTTCGAGAATGGGATAATTCCTGAGACAATCTCAGGTCTAAATGTGCTCCAGAAATTAAAAGTAATAGGAAAACTATACTTCTACACTGCCTTTTCAGCGTGCTTAGTTGCTGTTTTTAATGTATTGGAAATCTTTTGCAGCTTCAAATAATCATTATAAGCGGTAACATACTTGATAATGTGGTTTTTTGCTGTTTGGTTTAGATCACTAAACACAAGTGGGCATGGCCTTTTATGGAGCCTGTAGATGTTAAAGGGCTCGGTTTACATGATTACTATGAGGTAAAAATCTCTTGCTTTTCTCACTTTGGTTTATATTCTCAAGGCTTTCCCTTTTCTTTTTCTTTCTTGTTTTGGAAGCTGGGTGGGAGATGGTGAAAAGATACTTGTCTGTCCCTACCCTCAACCTATTTTTTGTTGAGGTTTATGAAGTTTTTAGGCCGTTATGATGATATCCATATTATAGGTTGAAGGAAACTAATGCCCATAATTTTCAAAATTTAAAGATCTCCTATTAGTCTTCATGTCGGGGAGTATCCTTTTGTGCGTGTTGCGGTCCTTGGAGCATCTATACAGATACTTTGTCTGCTGGCTTTTTATGCCTTCCTCAAGAAATTCTATCTGTTTTTACCAGATTATTGAGAAGCCTATGGACTTCAGCACGATAAAGAAAAAAATGGAAGCTAAGGATGGTACTGGATATAAACATGTTCGAGAGATTTATGCTGACGTGAGGTTGGTTTTCAAGAATGCTATGAAGTACAACGATGAAAAGAATAAATATCATCACATGGCAAAGACCTTATTGGAAAAGTTCGAGGAGAAGTGGCTGCAATTTTTACCGAAAGTCTCTGAAGAGGTGAGATTTCAACTGATGTTAAAACTTTCTTCACAAATGCTCCCTAGGTGCTAATACCATGTCATAGATTTTTTTTTTTTTTTTTTTGGTACGAACCATGTCATAGATATGAACGTATAGTTTTGCTTAGTTTCTACGTCCTCCGATAATATTTGGTTGCAATTGCAGGACAAAAGACGAGAAGAAGAGTCATCTGAGGTATATATCAATATGCAGCTAGCTCAGGAGGCTGCTTATGCCAAAATGGCAAGGGAATTAAGCAATGAGGTGTGTGAAGTATTGTGGAAAATAGAGCATATAGAGCTTGGTATAAGGAAAATAGATGATTGTAGTAAACTTTTGTCTAAATTGTAATTTCTGGTTGCTGCTTATCGGAGGCAGCCAGGCACGTCATACTGCTCTTATATTTTAATCCCTTGTTCTTTAAGGCAAATTTTCATCACGTTTGACATTTGATGTTTAGCTTAATTTTGGTGTTTGCTGAACTTATTCCTTATAAAAAAAACTTATTTTTGGTTTCAGCTTTTTGAGGCTGATATGCACCTGGAAGAACTGAGAGAGCATTTTGTCCAAAGGTGCAGGTAAATGGTGCACTGTGTAAAGCATTATTGTTGCTGCTTTTACAGATTTCCAGATAGTGCTTTTGTATTTTGCTTTCTGTATTCTGATATGGGAAGGTTATTCGATGATTTGCAATTGGTTGATTTCAGTTTTTCACTGTGTATCTGTGGTTTACTAAAATTCCTCATGCCATCTCATAGCAGTATGGCATTAATTATTGTATAGTGAGGTCGAAATAATTGAGCTATCATGATTTTACAGACTGTTCACTGGGATAGAGAACAAAAGGGGGACATATAGGTAGTATTCGATAGTTTAGGGCTGTATCTGATAGTTATGTGTTCATATAGTGACTTGTGCAAAGCTTGAGTTTTTGGATGATAATTATCAGTTCAAGTGAGGAAATCTGCAGTGCACAAGGCTTTGATTGCGTACAATAGTGTGTCTTTGCTCCTTGCATCGATCATCTGTCATGAAACTTGCTCGTAGTGACTTGTATTAGAGTTCGATTGACTATTTGTTATGTGCTCTTCTTGTGATATTGCATTGATATGTTTGTTGTGTACCCCTACCTGTTAAGTTACGGTTTATCACTAATGATTAGGTGGTAGTTTACAAAGAAAAGGGATCTCTTGCTTCATAGTTTCAGTGTTTTGCTGAATATCTGGCCATATGCACCTGCAATTTGGAGACTGAATATGAGTCCTCAAATTTCAGGAAAATGTCGACCGAAGAGAAAAGACAGCTTGGAACAGCTCTTACACGGCTTTCCCCTGACGACCTAAGTAGAGCCTTAGAGATTGTGGCTCAAAGCAATCCTGGTTTCATAGCAAATGCTGAAGAGGTGGACCTTGACATTGATGCCCAGGTACTTGATTTCTGATCCATATGGCTCTCAGCCATTGCTCTCGATACTAACTAGTAACTTGCTCGATCATATCGTTAGTAGCTGTTTCTCACATGAAGGCCTCATGTTGCACAGAGTGAGTCCACTTTATGGAGGTTAAAATTCTTTGTGAAAGATGCACTGCAAGCTCAGGCGAAGCCTGCAGCAAGCATGGGTGCCGACAACAATAACGAGAACCTCAACGAAAACAATAAGACCACCAACAGTAATGCTGCCAATAATAACTCCAAGCGGAAGAGGGAGATCTGTGATGCCCTCGCCAAGACTGCTAAGAAGAAGAGCAAGAAACTCTGATCATGATCACGAGGGACTCAACACAAACAGATTCATTTAGGCGTCTCTGAGATCTGGAAAATCAATTTTCTGATCACAACTGAAATGGGATAAATCAAAAGATCATAGATTCATATTCTCTAGTCTCTACCCCTCCACCCCGCCCCTTGAGCCCATTAAACTGGGTACTGCACAACCATCCACTTGATGTAGTCTTGTTCAAATGTGAATATGCAATTATTCATAGCAGAGAACATTAGGCGTTTCTTAGATCACCAGATTGTAACTTGTGTCGTTGTGTCCTACTGTCCTGTACTTCTTACCCATAATCGCGATTCATAGGCCATTAGATTGTAACTTTTGTAGCTGCTTCCTGCACTTCTTCGCCAGGCCTTAAAGTCTCCAACAAGATGGCATGCTCATCAAAGAAGCAGAACCTATTGCGTACTTCCTCCATTCCAAATTAAACTTCCTACCCCCTTATGCACAGTTTTTAAGGAAAACAATTATAAAATGATTCTTCTACCCCATATTTACATAAAGTTACCCATTTACCCTTCCCAACCCCTTCCCTTCCCTTCCCTCTTCTTCCCTCCCCATAGCTGATGACATCCGCACCCAACAATAACAATAACACAACACGTCACCCACCTCTCCTCCATAACGTTTTTGTGGCCCATCTCCGACGGAACAGAAACCCCGCAAAAGATACCCACTCGCCACTTTCTCTCTCTGTTTTTGGTTATGGAGGAGAGAGAAAATGATGATCATGAAGGTAAAGATGGATTCGGAGGAGTGAGAAAAATGGTGATGGTGACTAAACGGTGGAGACTCTCCGGCGAATTCCGTCGGCCACATGCCGGATTCATCACAGGGGTTATGATGATGTGAAATTGGTGACGAGATGATGAAAGTGACAGTAGGAACAAGAGGCGGGCTTTACTCCGTCCGCTTGATCGCCGAAAAACGAAAGGAGGTGTGAGTTTATGTTAGTGAGTTGAGAGGGAAATGTGGGGGACCACGAGGAGAAATAAGGGAGGCGATGTGAGGTTGGTGATGAGATAAAGTAGGTGATTGGCTCTCGTTGCTCCGTCGGTCTCAAGGCCGGAAATTATGGGGTGAGAAAAATAAGAGGTGATGCATGGAGAGGTGGTGAGGGAAAAGTGACAAGGATGTGGGTAGACTGACGATGAGGGAGAGTAGTCTGTTGAAGTTTTGATGTTGTACATGTGATGGGGATTGTTGGTTGATCTGGCAAACAAGTGGGTCACCTTTTTCTTTTTTGTTTTGGTAATAAAAGGGTAATAATCAGGACAATATGGTCATTTACATACTCAAAACTTGCCTTTTATGGAGTAGGAAGTTTAATTTGGAACACCCCTTTTAGAAAAGTAGGAAGTTTAATTTGGAATGGAGGAAGTACACATGAGAGTAGGTACTCTCAAATATACTTTTATGTACCTTTGTGTATTTTTTGTGTACCTTCGATAAGTTTTTATCCACCACAATGAAAATATTGTATAATTCTAATTTATTGAAGGTACACAAAAAAGTATACAAGGTACATAATATATAACTAGAGTTGAACTTGAGAGTATGTATTCTCAGGTGTACCTAATAATTTGCCTCAAAGAAGTGTTAAATAAAAAACGCAATTATTAAAAGTGAAGGCTTAATATCAATCTAGAAATAGACATAATCACAAATTGAGTTAAACTGGTCACTTATTGTTAATGTCATACAAATGTAATCTCGTCAAGTAAAAGTAGCCACTTCGTGTTAAAAATTAATGATATTTAAAGATGGTATAAGATTACGCAAAATGTGGCATTAGGCGTTGTCTAAAAAAGCAAATTATTAGAAGAGATAATTAGCACTGTATAGTTGACTATCACTTTAAGCTAGAAAGTGATCACTTTAAAGACATATAATTTTAATTTTAATTTTATATTAGCCGGTTTTGTACTAGACTTTTGGTAAACAATAAACATTTTCTAGTTGCATTTATGAAACAAATTACTTTTTTTTAATAAATGAAACAACGTTACTTAAATAACAAAGATAAAAAATTGTATAAAATAGTAGTAATGGCACTATTCACATGATCGAATCGAGCGATAAACACACCGTAAGTGTATCAAAGAATAGTAATGCCACTGCTATATGATAAAATTATGCTCCCGTATACCCTTGGAGCATGCTCGTTCACTTTCGGTACATTTTCCGGAAAACCAACAATCGACAGAAAATACCCGTTTTCGTGGACTCTAATCCACGAAAATACTTAATTTTCGGCCACGATATGGAATCTGACGAAATTCGGCGGTAGGCATCGCATACACATATATAGGGAATTGAACAAGAAAATTTGCATAAAATAGCCTAGGCATAGTCCAAACTATCGGTTTTTTCATTATTTAGATGCTCGAATCGAGCGATAAACATATCGTAAGTCAATCAAGAAGGAGTAATGGCATTGCCATATGCTACAATTTTGTTCTAGTATACTCTAGGAGCATGCTTTGTCACTTTCTGAACATTTTCCGGAAAACAAAAGTTCATCAGAAAAAACCCCTTTTTGTGGACTATTACCCACGAAAAAACCTCGTTTCGCCTCCGAAATGAAATGTAAATAAAATTGGCGGGATGCCACCTAGACACATATAATGAGGAATAGAACAAGAAATGTTGCGAAAAGTAGCTTAGGCATAGCCCAAACCAACATTTTTTTTTCCATTATTCATATGCTCAAATCAAGCATAAACATACCGTAAGTCTATCAAGAAGGAGTAATGGCATTGATACATGCTACAATTATTCTCTAGTATACCCTAGGAGCATGCTCGTTCACTTTCGAAACATCTTCCGGGAAACCGAAATCGACAAAAAAAATCCGTTTTTGTGGGCTATAATCTATGAAAAACCCTTTTTTCGGCCCCGAAATAGAATGTGACAAAAATTAGTGGGAGACAACCTAGACTCATATAATGAGGAATAGAACAAAAAAATTTGCAAAATGTATCCTAGGCATAACTCAAACCATCGGTTTTTTCCATTATTCTCATGCTCGAATCGAGCGATTAAAATACCGTAAGTCAATCAAGAAAGAATAATGGCATTGCCATATGCTACAATTATTCTTTAGTATACCCTAGGAGCATGCTCGGTCACTTTCGGAACATTTACAGAAAAAAAAAATCGTCAGAAAAAACCCGTTTTTGTGGACTATAATCCACGAAAACACCTCGTTTCGGCCCCGAAATGAAGTGTGACGAAAATTAGCGGGAGGCCACTTAGACACAAATAATGAGTAACAGAGCAAGAAAATTTGTATAAAGTAGCCTAGGTATAGCTCAAACCATCGGTTTTTCCATTATTCATATGCTCAAAGTGAGCGATAAACATTCCGTAAGTCAAGAAGGAATAAGGACATTGCCATATGCTACAATTATGCTCAGGTATACCCTAGACTACTTTTTATACAAATTTTCTTGTTCTATTCTTCATTATATGTGTCTAGGTGGCCTCCCGCCAATTTTTGTCACATTTCATTTCGGGGCCGAATCGAGGTTTTTTCGTGGATTATAGTCCACAAAAAGGGGTTTTTTTGACGATTTTTTTATTTTCCGGAAAATGTTCCGAAAGAGACCGATCATGCTCCTAGGGTATACTAGAGCATAATTGTAGCATATGGCAATGCCATTACTCCTTCTTGATAGACTTATGGAATGTTTATCGCTCACTTCGAGCAAATGAATAATGGAAAAACCGATCGTTTGGGATATGCCTAGGCTACTTTATACAAATTTTCTGTATCTATTACTCATTATCTGTGTCTAAGTGGCCTCCCGCTAATTTTCGTCACACTTCATTTCGGGGCCGAAACGACGTTTTTTCGTGGATTATAGTCCACAAGAACGGGTTTTTTCTGTCGATTTTTTATTTTCCAAAAAATGTTCCGAAAGTGACCGAGCATGCTCCTAGGGTATACTAGAGCATAATTGTAGCATATGGCAATATCAATTCTCCTTCTTGATTGACTTACGGTATGTTTATCGCTCAATTCGAGCATGTGAATAATGGAAAAAACCGGCGGTTTGAGCTATGCCTAATTGTTCTATTCCTCATTATATGAGTCTAGGATGCCTCTCGCCAATTTTTGTCACATTCCATTTCGGGGCCGAAACAAGGGTTTTTCATGGATTATAGTCCACCAAAACGGGTTTTTTCTGATGATTTTTTATTTTAAGGAAAATGTTCCGAAAATGACCGAGCCAACTCCTAGGGTATCCTTGAGCATATTTGTAGCATATGGCAATGTCATTACTCCTTCTTGATTGACTTACGGTATGTTTATCGCTCGATTCGAGCATGTGAATAATGGAAAAAACCGGTGGTTTGGGCGATGCCTAGACTACTTTTTGCAAATTTTCTATTCCTCATTATATGAGTCAAGGATTCCTCCCGCCAATTTTTGTCACATTCCATTTCGAGGCCGAAACAATGGTTTTTCATGGATTATAGTCCACAAAACGGGTTTTTTCTGTTGACTTTTGATTTTTGTGGAAAATGTTAAGAACGTGACTTAGCATGCTTCTAGGGTATACTAGAGAATAATTGTAGAATATGGCAATGCCATTACTCTTTCTTGATAGACTTACAAAATGTTTATCGCTCAATTCGAGCATATGAATAATGGAAAAACCTTATGCCTAGGCTATTTTATACAAATTTTCTTGTTCTATTCCTCATTATATGTGTCTATGTGGCTTCCCACCAATTTTTGTCACATTTCATTTCGGGGCCGAATCGAGGTTTTTTTAGTGGATTATAGTCCACAAAAAGGGGTTTTTTTTGTCAATTTTTTATTTTCCGAAAAATGTTCCGAAAGAGACCGAGCATGCTCCTAGGGTCTACTAGAGCATAATTGTAGCATATGACAATGCCATTACTCCTTCTTGATAGACTTACGGAATGTTTATCGCTCACATCGAGCATATGAATAATAGAAAAACCAATGGTTTGGGCTTTGCCTAGGCTACTTTATACAAATTTTCTGGTTCTATTACTCATTATCTGTGTCTAAGTGGCCTCCCAAAAAAATTTCGTCACACATCATTTCGGGGCCGAAACGACGTTTTTTCGTGGATTGTAGTCCACAAAACTGGTTTTTTCTGTCAATTTTTTATTTTCCAGAATATGTTCGGAAAGTGACCGAGCATGCTCCTAGGGTATACTAGAGCATAATTGTAGCATATGAAAATATCAATACTCCTTCTTGATTGATTTACGGTATGTTTATCGCTCGATTCAAACATGTGAATTGGAAAAAAGCGGTGCTTTGAGATATGCCTAGAATACTTTTTCAAAATTTTTTTGTTCTATTCCTCATTATATGATTCTAGGATTCCTCCCGCCAATTTTTGTCACATTCCATTTCGGGGCCGAAACAAGGGTTTTTCATGGATTATAGTCCACAAAAACGGGTTTTTGTCTGATGATTTTTTATTTTAAGGAAAATGTTTCGTAAATGACCGAGCATGCTCCTAGGGTATACTAGAGCATAATTGTAGCATATGGCAATGTCATTACTCCTTCTTGATTGACTTACGGTATGTTTATCGCTCGATTCGAGCATGTGAATAATGGAAAAAACCGGTGGTTTGGGCGATGCATATACTACTTTTTGCAAATTTTCTTGTTCTATTCCTAATTATATGAGTCAAGGATGCCTCCCGCAAATTTTTGTCACATTCCATTTCGAGGCCGAAACAAGGGTTTTTCATTGATTATAGTCCACAAAACGGGTTTTTTCTGTTGACTTTTGATTTTTGTGGAAAATGTTAAGAACGTGACCTAGCATGCTTCTAGGGTCTACTAGAGAATAATTGTAGAATATGGCAATGCCATTACTCCTTCTTGATAGACTTACAAAATGTTTATCGCTCAATTCGAGCATATGAATAATGGAAAAACCTTATGCCTAGGCTATTTTATACAAATTTTCTTGTCACATTTCATTTCGGGGCCGAATCGAGGTTTTTTCGTGTATTATAGTCCACAAAAAGGGGTTTTTTTTGACGATTTTTTATTTTTCGGAAAATGTTCCGAAAGAGAACGAGCATGCTCCTAGGGTATACTAGAGCATAATTGTAGCATATGGCAATGCCATTACTCCTTCTTGATAGACTTACGGAATGTTTATCGATCACTTCGAGCATATGAATAATGGAAAAACCGATGGTTTGGGCTATGCCTGGGCTACTTTATACAAATTTTCTGGTTCTATTACTCATTATATGTGTCTAAGTGGCCTCCCGCTAATTTTCGTCACACTTCATTTCGAGGCCGAAACGACGTTTTTTCGTGGATTATAGTCCACAAAAACGGGTTTTTTCTGTCGATTTTTTATTTGCCAGAAAATGTTCCGAAAGTGACCGAGCATGCTCCTAGGGTATATTAGAGCATAATTGTAGCATATGGCAATATCAA
>CAAKMY010045423.1:0-24211 GCA_901111285.1 Corrigiola litoralis | reverse complement strand
GATTTGGAAAGTACAAACGGGTACCCGGAACCGGTAATGGAACCGGCAGTTCCGGTTGCGGTTCCTAAAAGTTTGGAACCGCACCAACCGATTCCGGTTCCGGTTCCTGATTTTAGGAACCAGTCGGTTCCGGTTCCGGTTCCGAGGTTTTTGATCGGGTACCCGGTCATGCTCACCCCTAATATTAGTAGTGGAGCTAAGTATTATTTTCAGTGTTAGATATTCAACCGGCCGTCCTTTATTTCCTTTCATTGGAGGGTCAATTCTAAAAATATATAAATCTGACTAGTTTAAATGGTTGGAGCTATCTTATCCAAACCTCATGATTGGGGGTTCGATTCTTATCTGCGACTTTGTGCGCTCCTTTCAGACCAAAAAAAAAAAAAAATCTCACCAAACAAAACAATGCATGACAAGAAAATCAACAATTGTGCTTCTCAAAAAGAAGTTACAACATCACGCTATGTCTTCTTATTAGGTTTATTGCATGGACATTATATAATGACAATATATTGCCTATAAGAGTGTGAAATATTGAAGTGATTTTACAACAAAGAATATATACGTTTTTCATTAGTGAGAATCGTCAGCTGAGTTCATACTTCATACTACCACGGTACTACCTAAGCAGTATTACTTAGAGCTATGAGGTAGCCTGTTGAATTATATTATTAATAAATAATTCCTCGTAAATAATCCAAAGGTGCTGTACTCTATTCATTCTGAAGTTTTTTTTTATTCTTATTAGGTTTTCAGAGTTTACTTCAGTCGGGGTCTGTATGATTTATTGCTTATAATTGGTGTACAGATTGCTGATTCTTGACTTCTTGTTTGAGAATGATTGCTAATGCATTAGCCGCCTGCTTACGCCTTTCGCACATTTGGTAACAAAGAGATTTTAATGGATATTTTACTACCCACATAGTATAAGGAGGTACGTAGAAAACAATTGCCATGCACTTTTCCGAAGACATGCAGAATTCGATCGATGGAGCTACCGACAGTTTCCATCTTGTTATTCATTATTAGTTGATGACTTCACATACCAGTTCATATCTTGCAACACATAAGTAAACTTGGAGAGTCGATAGATTGACTTTTTGCTGATTGAGTGATTGCTATTTGCCATATATATATATATATATATATATACAAAGAAGTTACATTCAAAAGCCTGCTATTATGTTAGTGAAACTACTCATGCATCCAATGTAAATGTAGGATAAATATCGCATAGTATAGAACAAGCTCTCTATCGCGTAACAGTACTCAGAAATCTACAACTAGTCGAGTATTTGAACGCCTTGTCATTGAAAAAACATTTCGAAGTGCCTAGTTTATCCTGCAATTTCGCAATTCAGCATATGCAAATATATAGCTAAGGGGTTCAAATGTTCAATAGGTGTTGTTGGGGTCAATTTGTCTCAAGTTTGCCAAATAATCCTAGTTTTACTTCTAGTCATCCCTCTTTCGTTGTAATTGCTGACTTTATACATATGTGCATTGTTGAGACGTTGAGTATAAACTGATGGTTGACAGTAACTGTTTTTGTAGTAAACCAGCTCTTGATGTAACATAGAGTTATGATTATGCATCACCCTCATACGTTAATCTTATTAGATGGCAACTAGAACTTTTAGATCAATTGCCAGCAATATGTATAAAATTAAATGACAGAACTTCTTGGTCTATACATAAACGTAACTAACTTTAAGTAAACAAGAAAACAACTGGACCAAATGATGATCTATCTCTGTTCTGCTGAGTTAATCAATCATTAAAGGGTAAGTGTAACCTACCTAAGTTACGTATCTTAGGATATTTATTTACACTCAAAAACGTGAATTTTTCGATAAATTCATAGTTTACTTCTACTTGTACAGACAACCATTGAGCTTCATTGTCATTTCAGAAAAGTTAAATAATTATTGGGTCCACTAGATTCCTTACGGACAGGATTGTTCTATAAAGAATCAAGGTCTTCCAATTACAGTTGCAGATCTTTCCTTGCCCAAGCGATGTCATCTGAGAAAGCATGATCATAAAGTACTAGTATAGACGATACTCGTTGTTACGGCCTCCGAGCCAATTGGAATTCTTGAAGTTAAATAAAAGACCAGTCTGAATTAGGTGTGAGTAGTCAATAACAATTAACAACCCAGAGGGGCTTCAGAGCTCAAACTTTTATAGTTAGTTAAAATGTATTATTTGTTTTTCACTACGGAGTATTGTATTACTCCGTCTGATGTAGATATATTTGTCGTTTTCGTTTTTTAAGACGTGTCTTTGACATTCGGTTATCTCTCAAAATACAAGTTTAAAAATTAAAAAGATGTTACGAATCTAATGATATAATTTTCATAATTTTTAACAAAGTATTTTTAGTAATAATTTGATGGTTAAAGGTTCTCATCAAAAAGTAAGAATGACAAATATTTTTATATTAGAGAGAGTAGCAATGTTTATCAATGTTTGTGTCAATGACGTCTTAATCTAGGAGTAAGAACTCAAGCTAGCGTTTGTGAACATTACTAACACAAGATTCATAACAATTATGGTGTCATCAACACTGCGAGCCTCCAAGAAGTGCTTACACCTTTTTTCTTTTTTTTTTTTATTAAATAGACTTATAGGTCACTCTTTTTCCTGAAAAATTTACTTGCTAACAAAACCGACAATTTATCATCTTTGTTGATTAATATCAAATTGTTCCCATATACTTTTACAGCTCGTTTGGTATAATCATGGGATTGAGAATGAGAGTTGGATTGTGAATTTAAGTAGGAATTTGGGATGGGGATTAGGTGGGAATTCATCATAAAACTGTCACTCCCATGTTTGGTATGTTGGATTGGGATTGGGAATAAAATTATTCAATTTACCAATATATCCTTTTTTAAGTAAGATTGAATGGTTAGAATTAGGGATGGCAATGGGTAGGGTCTGGGCAGGGTCCAGTAGTATCCAAACCCATATCCTTTCTTAGAGCAAGGATCCAGACCCTACCCATATCCTAAGGGTCTAGAATTAGCAGACCCATATCCGGACCCTACGGATCCGGAGGGTATGCGGGTCCAAAACGGGTCCAAAATGAGTCCTTTTTTTTTAAAGAACTTTGTGCAAACAATTCTTATTTATTGCTAATGTTCATACTTTCAAGTAAATTCCAAACTCATAATATTCGATCGCATAATTACACAAATGTTGATCTTTTAATAGATCCAAACTGTCAAGCAAGTCCAAATAATTTTAATAAAGTTCCAACATCCGAGATCCGAATGAGGGTGAGTGGTAGGTTGCGAGCTTGATCTAAGGTTTGAGTGAGGGTGAGTGGGTGACTGTGAAGGGAAAATGGCCAAATGGGGAATGTTACTCAGTGTATCATGTTTTCACATTTTTTTAATTTTTTTAATAATTTAAAAGGGTCTGGTATAGGGTCTGGGTTCGAGATACCAGACCCAGACCCAAACCCTTTTTGTATACACAAGACCCATATCCTACCCATATCCGTAGGGTCCAAATTTTGAAGATCCAGACCCTTAAATATGGTATCGGGTCCGACGGGTCTGGGTAGGGTCCAAGACCCGTTGCCATCCCTAGTTAGAATAGATAGATGGTTTTTTAAGTGGGGGTATTTGAGTAATTTTAAGTGTGAGGATGAATTTCCATTCAACTACCACCCCCTCCCCGGCCTGGTAATAAATCATTGGGAGTTGAGCCTCCCAACTCCCATTCCCAATCCCTCTCAACTCTCAATCCTACATAAACAAACAAGGGAGTTTGCTATTTTGGGAGTTCAATTCCCATTCCCACCCCCAACTCCCTCTAAACAAACGAGCTGTTAACTTAAAAATGTCAGGGGCAGGAAAAGGAGGAGAAAAAAAAAAAAGAGAAGAATAAGCGCAGAGAGGGGTAACCAAACTTAGCTTTAAATACCAAAGCATAGTCAGCTGTCAAATGCTCTACACAGCACAACATCATCATTTTTTCCCTCACTTTCTCTTGTATAACTCAGAGCTCAAGTCTCTTATTAAGGTTACCAAATTACGTTTGTCAAATGGGTTATAAAACATTGGACAAAACAAAGCCAAAACCAAGGCACAGAAAAGGGTTATGGTCACCTGCAGAGGACCAAAAGCTAAGGGACTGCATTCTTCGATATGGCCATGGCTGCTGGAGCAGAGTCCCGATTAATGCAGGTAAATTCATAATCCTACCAAAGATTAGCTTGCTCATATTTGGTCATTAGTGCAGTCAGTTGATCCAATTTACGTAGCTAATTAGATGGTCTGAAGCAGTGTTCTTTTTTTCTCAGTTTATATGACTGCCTCTTTAAATTTTTTTTCTTTCTTCTTTTCGTTCTGAATGGAGTGCACAAAGTCGCATATAAGAATCGAATCCAATCTCTTAATTAGGAGACATGAATTACTTCTAACCACTGCAACACCTCTTAATTCTCACAGCCGTCTCTTGATTCGTTGGAAGTTCATTCAACTTTATGAACATATGCTACAAGTTTTGTCTAATAAATTATGTATACATGCATGTGTTTTGAATGTGTCGTTGCTGGGGTGATTGGTGTATCGAATACATTGCTGGTTCAAGAAATCCCGAGCATTCAGATGTTATGAACAGTCAATTACATCTATGTTTACATAACTATTGTTCACCTTAATTAACTAATTAATTATATTAAATGCACATTGCAAAACAATACGCACCTATATGCAAGCTTTTCTCAAACGGACCGCTTAAGTGATACGGATGTTAAGTGATCAGAATAGATCATTCAAGCATTTCTATCTTTTGCCTCCTTGTCAAGATAAAAGTATTTCCGAATTGTTAGTAACATAGCTGCGCTAATAAGTCGTAGGACGATCACTTTCATCTGTTTCCTTGTTGTTTCTTTTTTCTGGGGCGGGGGTGAATTTGAAGTGAACAAGCAAAAGATGCTGATAATGACCTTCTAATAAGGAAAAAAATAATCTATTATATAATTGCTTTATAGTTGACTTTATTAGATCGTTGTCACGATCATCATGTTCAATCTAGGCTTGTAATTTGGTGTCATGCATTGCATGTACAGTAAGAAGTATGTTCTCAATTAGTTCCTTAAATTATCCTAGTTATGAAAGCTGAATAATGTTGCTCAATTCATCAGGGCTACAAAGGAATGGAAAGAGTTGCAGATTAAGATGGATAAATTACTTAAGACCAGGGCTTAAGCGAGGCATATTCAGCGCCCAAGAACAAGATACGATTGTAACCCTTCATGGCGCTCTTGGAAACAAGTAAGTTACTCCGTAAAATATTTCGCACAAAGTAGACTAAGAGACTAAAGAGTCTCATGATGATTAAATCATTCTCAATGCATAAGCTAACACCGACAGTTGATTAAAAAGAGTCAATGACAAATAACAAATACTAATCTTTCATACAGGAAATTGATAGGAAACTTCTAATGTCTAATTAAATTTTCCTTAGTTCAATTCGTAATCTGTCGAGGCTTCTTGTTCATCTGAGTAAAATAGATTATAGATATATTTCATTCGTTTGGATAGGCTTAGTCTTGGAATTTATATTATATGTAAACTTTACGTTTATTGGAATAGACGTTCCGATCGAAGTTCTGAAGACAAAAGTAAGTGCCCTTTGGATACTTCCACGTTAAGCATGGTTTACCAGTACAATGTCAATTATTTCATTAAAGTTGCTTGAAATAGGTAGACTCCTCCCAGCCAAGAATCAAGATAGCCTTGGCATAAAGCTATATATGCCTACATGGTGTTATAGTCGAGCATGCAGACAAAGAACGTACTGTACTTTGGAAAACTAAGTAGAAACCTAACCCAAATGCCTAGTGCAAAGTACTTGGGAGAGCATTATTAGGTTACCCCTCAACCTCAGCCATGACTAGTAATAGATAATGACACTGAAGTTGCTCAAATTATCAAGAAGCTAAGCAACCACCAAAAAGAATGGAGGGAAAAAATCATCATGAAGCAATACCAATCATTTATCAAACACAAATTTTTATAAAAGACCTTCAACTTTTTATAGTAGTAAAAATAGACGAACTTCTTGCAAGCTAAATCTACTTAATCTCTCCCTAGAAGCTCTAGACAAACTGTAGATTTATATGTCTTTATTGGTTCAGTATGGCTCTGTCTACTTTTATGATAAAAAAAAGACGGTCTTTTTCAAGAGACTTTGATTATCTACATGGTATATATTCTCATGATCTTTTGAAAACTTTGTGAATGTTTTTAATGTTTGTCATTCATAGAGCATGGCCTTAGAAGAATCTTGTTAAGTTCAAGACAATTCATTTCTGTCACAATAATGTTATTCCTTTCCAAAATCCTAGGAAACGGCATGCATAAAGATTTTGTCAGAAAGATACGACTAATGGATGAACATTATCCCATTACGGCAGTTTTGCTTACTTTTTTGATCTTTTGCCATTGAGATAGTTAGTTGATTATCATTTCTCTTTTGTGTTTGAACAGATGGTCGCAAATAGCACAACACTTGCCTGGTAGGACTGACAATGAGATCAAAAACTTTTGGCACTCACATCTCAAGAAAAAGATGGTTAGAACCAAAGATATCGAAGCCAATTCCATAAGCACCGAGTTCACCAATTCAATCTTCCAAGAAGATAGTCAGTCACCAGTGAAATCAAACACCACAGTTTCGAGTCTCGACTCACATGGAAAGACTGAAGGTTTTTCATCAGCAGATTCAAATGAATCAATACAATCAGCTGGCAATCAAAGCTGCCTACCAAAAGTCTTCTTTGCTGAGTGGCTTACCTTGGATGACACTATTGATAATGGGCATGTTAACGTTCACGATGATCAATTTCCTTGTTTTAGTTTCAGCAATCTTGATCTTAGTTATGATTTGGACCTCCAAAGAAGTTTTGGTGAAGGATTAATGACACAAAACCGAGAATCGTCTATCAGAGACAAGCTACTTAATGGAGAATCAGAAAATGTCGTGTTTGATTCGCGGCTTAAGGTTGAACGTCAGACATCAGATACTGGCCTTGGTGATTTTTTTTTCTCCGAGGATGAGGTTCACAGTAACACCTTCATGACATATAATATAATTTACAAGGAAGAAGGCTTCTACTGATTCAATTCTAGGAAGATTATATTGTAAAAAGAATATAAAAAGTATTGTATAATTATCTGTAGAGAGAAAAAGTCCGTATATATTAGCTAGTAATAAAAATTTGTAACAAATCACAAATGTCATTGATTTTTCATATAAGTTGTCGTCAAACGACTTATAAAAATGTGAATAGAGATTGTTATTTGTCATGAGTTATTCAATTTATATGAATCAGAGTCAATTTTATACAAATAAGAAACAAATTTTACATTTACAGGCTCACGGCATGCAGTCACTGCCTCTATATATATAGACTACTGTATATAGTAATGGACATCATTACCACAAAGATAATACAAATGATCAAATTCAAAATTTAAGTTATAATCATTTTTATTTTTTAGTTAGTTATGAGAAAATCAGCTCTTCCAGCTCATGAGTCATGACTTTTTTTTGTGTCACTTTTTCACGACATAATTGAATGGGACACCATCTAATGCTTGCTTCAAAACATAAGAAACAAATCCTCAGCATAGGAGTTTAAGAATACTTTACTGAATTTATGAGAATTTTCGGAAACTTTCAGGAATGTTTCCAAAGTTCCAATGAAGAGAACAAGGAACAAGGTTAGTTCGTTGGCATAGTTGATTAATGAATGCAAAGGCTACAACAACCTAGTCAAGATAGATCTTGCAGTGCAACCTTAATTAAGCAGGTTGCACTGGTATCAAGGCTATGAGCTTATGTGACCAGTACAAGAATGCAAATCTTCCACTGTACTTAATCAGCAAATCGTGACTTCTTTTGCATGCCCTCTCATAAATCAACTCAATCTTTTTCATCACTGCATTAGAGCAAGTTCAATAGTCAAATTCAAGTACCATGCTTTGATAAAGGCCTGAAAGATGCTGCTGCTGCTGTACATAACAAAGAAATTAAGCAGCAACAATGCTGAGACCCCCCCCCCCCTCTACAGAGTATGATGTTTCTATGTATGAATCGCGTTATTGGTCATGTAGAATCCGCTGTACAAGATATCCGCTGCAGATGAATCCATGGACGTAGTTCCTGATGAACTTTGATCCTGAAACTTATATGGTAAATCGAGCATCCTCTTTTGCAAACCATCTCCTACTTCACAGACAAACTTGTCAGTGCTAGACAAGCCTCCGTTAAACGGAAAACCATGGATCATATCTTCCTGTTTCTCTGTTATGTAACTAAAATCATCCTTAGCTGATGCTGGCTGATTAAGTCCATCAGTGTTATAAGTTGAAAGCCAGTCGGTAAAGACAAGGCGTGGCAAGCAGCTTTGATGGTCTTGCATCGGAAAATCGTGCAACTCTGGTTCAATCTTAGATATGTGATCCTGACAGCCAATTGATCCAAGCTCAACTCTAGGCCCTTCGCTGCACAGGCTTACTGGACAACTGTTTTCTTCTGTGTTCGAGATAGTAGTATATGTAAGCTCTGTATTAGCTTTTGTTTCTTCAGAGTTGGCTAGTCTTTTCTTCAAGTAAGAGTGCCAGTAGTTCTTTATCTCATTGTCAGTCCTTCCCGGCAAATGCTTTGCTATTTGAGACCACCTGTTTATTTGCATATTGGAAGTTATAATCAATTGTACACAGAGTCGGTTAGGAAACTGATAATGTAAGCACAGCACCTTTGCATCCATTCATCATTCCTCATATCATATTACAGTTAACTTGGTATGACTCTGTAAATGGACCAAATATATGACAAGGATACAAATTAATATTCACAAGAATAAAACCACACACTTCCGATCCGTAATATGTCGTAATCTCTCTGCTATTTTCTAGTGGCAGCAATCTATGAGTTTCGGAGCTAATATGGCTGATGATTTCACCTATCTAGGATTCTACTTCAGATGATTGTAAGGGCTTATTTCCTTGCATTCCCCTTTATTTTCTAGTTTGTCTGCGAGCCAATAAATAGTATGCTTCCAAAGTCTGCCTGAGGTTGGCTTGTAGATGCAAGCATGATGCAGTTTTCCACTGTAGAACAAATGTCAACAGCACAGAAAGCTTCTTACAGCAGTATCAAATATTAACTTATCTCTTCTATCGCCCTTAGTACTTACATGATAGGGACTAGAGGAAGGTGCGCAGTGACATCGGACTTCCTAATTAACTGAATTGATCTTTCACTCCCTCGACTCTAATTGAACGATTATCAAATCAAATATCAGTAAAAACTAGTACTATCAAATATCAAGTGAAATTTTGGTCCAGAACTGTACACGATTATATTTATAGAGGTGTAAATCAGATGAATATAAATCCGGACATACTTGTTTCCCAAGGTGCTATGAAGGGTTAGAATCATGTCTTCTTCCTGAGTACTAAATGTGCCTCGTTTCAACCCGGGTCTCAGGTAATTAATCCATCTTAACCTGCAGCTCTTTCCATTCCTCTGTAACCCTGGACAAGAATCAGATAGTAATCAGTGTAGGTCATCTACATGTCTGTTAAAAATGATAAATGATTTCTTACTCTTCCTAATAGTAGAGCTTTACAGGGGAATATTGATCATCATTTCAAATGTATGATGCTTATCAGAACTGTACCCTCATCAGAATTTGCTAAATCATACTGTTTACAAAAGTGGGACATGTCGATTAATCATATAAAGGACTAAGGCCATTTGATATGCATGACAGAGTCCTGCTGTTTGATGACACCTAAAATGATCTCCACATCTCATATGCATGGCTGAGTACTCTGCTTCCTACCACCCAAGTTAAGACTACACGGCTATACACCATAAAAGAGAAGTACTTAATTACTGATCATAATTAGTATCACAATTGCCGGTGGCCAGAAATTTGCATCCATAATTGGTTATAGCCCTATTTCAGGGAGAGTCCATGGAATGTTAATGTATGTTTCTCTGAGGGAGTCAGCACATTGCTGTCCCTGGAAAGTGACAATCAAACTTCAGTCATTTTCAGAGAAAGGAACTAACAAATGACATCCAATGCTAACAAATAGTGTCATGAGGACAGTGAATTGTTCTCATTTGGTTGAGTTTTGACAATGATCTTCAATATTAACAAAGATTTTTTAGAAGTCAATTTACTTCTAAGCCACAGTATTGGTAAAACTGTTGAACTTACCGGCATTCACAGGCACAGAGCTCCAGCAACTAATCCCATGCTGAATAATATAGTCTTTAAGCCTTTGGTCTTCTTCAGGTGACCACAACCCTCTTCTGTGCTTCTTAAATGACTTCTCCAACTGCTTCAATGAGTTCAACCCCATTTACAAGTGAGCAACCTAGCAAGACAAGACCCTTTCGTCTAAACTCTAAAGCAGGAGCTTAAGTGTTTCAGGCAGGAATTATGAACTTATGATGAGAGAACAACAGGAGATGAGATGGTGTGAAAAGAGATGGACAGCCAACTGTTGCTTGAAATATAAAAGCAAAGATGACTTGCAGCCTCCCAAACTTTTCTTTTTTGAGGGAAGAAACAAGTGATGGGATTATTGTATGTTCACTTGTCATTTAGTACAGTGATAATCATATGCATGCATTTCATATTAATAAATTAACAACAAATGAAAAGCTCTATGTCTCTAGTTTTTAAAAACTCATTATTGTTATCAATATTCTGCAACCTAATTCATATAGCCATATAGGGAGTTCCCCTCCACAGAATGTTCCATTAGTCCTTGGACCACCACCTTGGCCCTTGCCTAGGATTCCTTAGAGTTCTACTGTAAGTTTACAAAGAACAACTTTAATAAGAAGAATGAACCTCCAGAAACCAATTAAATATGTGTTCTTTTCAGGCTTAGCAACTAATCAGAAACCTGGTTAGTGAAGAGTCATAACTGCATCTTGTTGCGTGCTCACTTAAGTTCCAGGATTATGTCATTTAAACAAACCCTTTAAATAAGAGACTGTGTTCAAGCTTAACTAAATAATGTAGCAAATAAGATTACTATGTAGATCAAACTTCAAAAGATGAGAGCAGGGGTAACATGGCAGGTACAAGATATTAATTAGCTAGCAATTTAGTATCACTATTCTGCTAAAAGAGTTCCTCTTATTTCACTCAAGAAGTCATAATTTAAATAAAATCCATGTAATTATACATGTAGCACTCGGTCGATGATAAAATAGAAGTCATTAACAACTTTTGTTTGTTCTGAAGTGGGTGCATAGTCAGAAACTCAGAATACACCTCCAAACAGGCGTCACGGTACAGTATTCCATCAGATACTCTTGCTTCATACGATGTAGGAGCATGTACAAGAGAGTCAGAAAATAGGAATGAATAAACAAGGAAATAAAGCTGTATTTACGACTGTATCCGGACGTGCTTCTTGAAAAATATCTGTCGGCCTTTCTTGTAATAATAACAATATTTGGGAAAACAACTAGTCCATGACATGTGCAGTCTTAACATTATCATAGAATTTCTCCTCGTTATAATTGTGATTAGTCAATTAAAGAAAAACTTACAAGCAATGGAAAATATGCAATCATATCACCTAATAATTGTCAAGAATCAACCAATCTGTTCAATGATAATCATAGAAAACCGACAAGCAGGCCAAGAAAAACCCTTGCAAATGGCATCTTTTTTTTCCCTTTTATATTACCTGTTGCAAAAAGACAATCACATACGGAGTATTGTTTTTCTAATGAAATTGCTGACAAACTCTATGGACATATAATATACGAAGCATAACTAGCACAATGGTCAATGCAATCTTTCTATTTGTTCGTAGAGAATAAGAAACTTGGTTCTGATGACAAGCCTGCTATGTCAGAACCTGCTGTATTCTGCATCATTCTTAGCAGTTGAAAATTGGATCATCCTGCATGTTCATTGTCCAATAAATTGCATCTTTTTCTACCACAATACAAACCAGAAAAGGGAGTGTGGTAGCTTGATGCTAGATGCCAAAATTAGAAGGTCATGCCAAAACTTTTACCATATTACACGATGATCATGATTCATGATGTTGCCTTACCAATCAATCTGAAACTGAGGGGTCAAGGATTACAGTCAGTGAAAAATTTCCTCAACTGACAAAGGAATTTTTATTGTTTAAGTCAAAGTTTTCTACAAATGACCAAGCAAAGTGTTAATAATATTTGGCTACTTCAGGAAGCAAAATACCATCGGCCTTAAGAGTCACAGAGATTACACCGACAGTATGTATTAGACTTAATCAGCCATCATTTTTCACTGTGTCTGATGTCAACTTTGCAAGCTCATCTTGCTTGTATAAGTTAGACAGTTACTGAGTTCTGTCACTACCCACATCTATTATATTCCTGACAAACTAGCAACAATTAAACTCCCCTTTCAATCAGAAATTGAACAGTTTAATGCTCATTTCAACATCACTGATACAAGAACTATTTCCTTCTTTTCAACAAAATCATAATTCCTTGCTTGTATGCCATCATAAAGTAATCTTAATGATATCAGACTATATATGTTTGGACCAACAAAAAAAAATATTGATACCAAACTGAGGACAGAAGTCGCTATCTTGTAAAGAATGATCTATCCCTACATTTACTTTCTGACAAAACAATAAAACTGAACTTATGACTTTTAGTGACTGGAAGGACTACATGAAACTGACTGCAGTGGGGGAAGACACATGCAAGTTACTTGCTAAAATTACTAATGAAATTTGAAAGTTAGAAACAAAAACAGCCCCTAGACCTTTTGGCTAACATTTCTACTGCAAGGTACATCCCCATGTTTGCAAGCTGAATTCGAGAAAAATCGAAATAGAAACTAG
Source organism: Corrigiola litoralis (assembly GCA_901111285.1). Classification (NCBI taxonomy): domain Eukaryota; kingdom Viridiplantae; phylum Streptophyta; class Magnoliopsida; order Caryophyllales; family Caryophyllaceae; genus Corrigiola; species Corrigiola litoralis. The sequence continues at coordinate 11,300 of CAAKMY010045423.1, read as the reverse complement.
AGTACTACTATAAGTTGTCTCATCAAAATGTTGATCAAGCCACACAACTCTAGGATAGAAGAAGTGCACATTTGTATAAACCAACCCAAGAAAACTCTGCAAAAGAAAAAAAAAAACTAATGAACAAAGTTGTACACTTGTACTTGACAATATTGTTGGTGTATGACTGTATGGTTCTCTACCTTATCTCATCTGAATATCTTAAAGAGTTGGCCCGAGACCTTTTGTTATTTTGGTATAGTATCCTATAAGAAACAAGTAAAAGAAGATGTTTAATCCTAATGGTTCAAGAAAGCCAGTATATTTTTGGTCTAGAGGTAGCTACAGATTAAACTTCAATCAAAATATTTGATTAACTATTCACTAAAAATCTTTCAATGTCAAGCAATTGCACATGTCTTTGAAAGAACATTGCGTGTAAGACTTCTACTACAAATCAACCTAAGAAGTCAAGATTTTCTGATGTAATTTTGCTTCTGTTTGATAATGTCCATGTACATATGTTCCCTACCAGAATACATATATCAAGTACAGAATTTGGTTAATCATCCATAGTATACTTGATCTCTTCCTTGAGATATTACTTAATAACCATTGTTATATGATGATATTAAATCAATGATGCAGAAAAGCATAGATTAAGACTGACAAGGACATATATTATATTGATTTATTGGTACTAATGATATGTTATACTCGGTTGGCCGGTGCCAATTGTTAGAAAATTACTTGGTTTCTCGCTTACATATAAGAGTCCATAGGCTGCTGATTAAACAAGTAAACTCTAACATAGTAGCAAAATTATGAGTTCATAACAAACAAACAGTGTCATATCATTGAAATGATTCGTGGTAATTAATTGAACACTTTTTTGTTTTAGATAATAATTAAAAGAGCCAAAGACGAAATTTTCTTATTTCTTTCCGAGATAATACAGCTCACAAGTCAACTAAATGAGCTAACACATGCAACACATTCCACTAGTGAACAAAATGTACAACTTAACAAGTTTTATTTTCAAGATTCCGGTTTCACCAATGAAGTAGACTGTATGCAGAGTCTGCTACTGCTAGTGGACGCTTATCCAAATTGCTGGTACTCTTTTGCATTATGCTTGTAGTTTTTTGTAGGACTTATTTTCTGTTCAATGATCAACGATCTTCTAAAGTTGAAATAGGTTACAGGTGGACAACTTTTGAGCTAATTCGAATGATACCAATATACCATGTAGGTTCTGAATGCAAAGCTAGTTCAAGATGATAAGGTTTTTCCAAGTACTGCATCCCGTGAGTAGAATTTGATCATTCTCGTAGCGCTTAAATCATCTTCACGATATAGCGTCAATTTTGCTTATACAAAGATCAGACTACATCTTAATGATAAAGATTGATACCCTATGAATATTAGGACATACTCTATTTAATCGAATTCCTCGGTCCAAATATATGTGTATGTGTGAGCTCAATGAGCTCATTACCATCATATCATTCGAGTATCACCGATTTGTGTCTCCTGATTTGTGGGTGTGCTATAGACCTATAGTTCTTTGTTCTCATTCTGCACTGTGAGCACCATGGTTACAGTTCAGCCCACTCAACCAGGTCCCCTGATGAAAAAGGCTGATAACACGAGGAGTAAACAACTTTATGAGACAGCAAGTTACCAAAAGAATGATGAGTTGCAAACCGTGTACATGTACATCACAGTTTACACTGGCTGAAACAGGATATTAGACCAGTATAGTTGGTAACTACTACTACCTACCTTGTTCCTCAACAGTAGGAAGAATGTGTGCACCCCATTACACGCCTCTCGCCTACCTTTAAGGGTCACTGGAGGATCAATAAACAAGGATTTTCATTCAACAAATGTGATACCACAGCCACTATAATTTATTGCACCTCGCAGCGATGACATTATACAGACTCCGTGTCTCATGGTAAACGCCATTGGACACTATAACAGAATTTTGCTCTACTGGAGCCCTGAAGTTGTTACCGTACATGAACAACTGTAAGGCAAATGCAGTTATGTCCTACTCCTAACCAAGGAGCATGTAATTGCTTTCACTCGCGATTGACAATAATATCAACGAATGGACATGAAAACTACGGTTTCCAACAGGAGACAAACCTTTCTCCATCTCATGTCATCAGTCCTTACATAGTATAGCCGATTTATCTAAGTTAGCTTACTGCAAAAAATTACTACAGTAATTACTCCCTACTGAAAATCCTACAGTTGGAGTTATATGCTAATCTACAAACATTTCAACGGGTTGTTAGGGCGTCAGAAATAGTTCCCCACACCAGGCGATGGTTGGAAAGCTGCTCTGGAGACAGTACAACAATCTGACTGAGAAAATACTCAGCAAGTGCACCAACAAAAGGTCAGAGTAAGTTCTAATAATTCATGGAATAAAGGCCTCTGTTCCCCACACCATCGAATTAGTTCTCTGTTCTCTATACTGGACAACAATTGGGAGCAGCGGCTCCTGGTATACCGGCTTATGTCAGGGAGAGATCATTTGGAACTGGAATCTCGACAGCTGCTGTGGAATGGAGGATAAAACAGGTCCATACCTCTGTCATAAAGAAAAGAACACACATCAATAACCATTTTCAATGTAAATAACTGTTCCGACTTCCGAGATTTTCAATATAACACAGATCAGCAGTTTATAAAGTAATCAAAGAGCAACGCACCCCAACAACAAGGTTGGCATGAGCAAGATGAAACTGAATCACCCTGTTCCACTACATCAAGAACCCATGCATTGACATTCAAACTATGGAATCAGATCTCGACTAGATAAGCATCTGACAAAACTTGTAGCCAGGATAATTACAGACACAGGGATCTTTGGGTCAAAAGGATCAAGCCTAGACATTTTTATACCTCCATCCAATTCCACCACGGGATCTTGCAAAAAGAAATTATGAATCATATAACGGTCATCTTAAATGGAACATGCACATCAGTAGAGGTATAGAGGACAAAATCGGTCTATATTTCTGCCATCAAAGAGATAAGGTCCGTAAAAGAGGCTCTTCTTTTAGATGATAGGGAAAGGAAAAAAGGGCATGCTTAATATATCCACTATAGCATTATCCCATTAAATCATTATATGTATATTTTAGATCCCTTATGGAATATGAATGACAAACAATTATTCGGAGATATCAAAAGCCGACAACAGAAGCCAAAGCCTTCTCGTCTTAGATTAACTATTATCAGATGAGGGATGAAAACTTTTATAGTAAGATCACGAATAACTAGAAACATCTGTTAATTGAAGTGCTGGATATCAGTGTTCTACTTTCGTGCATTCAAATTAAAGGAATAGTTCCTTTTTAAAAAAAAAAAAAAAATTCAAAGCCTAAATTGTCGGCACCCCTACTTTTCTCAACATGAGAACTGCAGGAACCAAAACTAAAACCCTGGCAGCAAGGGAAACAAAGTTCCTTCATTGTCACTTGTCAGTAGAGGTGCTGATAAGCAGAAATAAAGTAGCAAGTTGAGCGATAATGAAACTGTTTCGAAGGTAGCTCCTTCCTTACAGTCAAGTCAGATGATTTCACTGTTAAAGAAGAGATAAAATGAGATCACGTTGAGGTGAACCGCTCCAATTCCCTCCGAAATATGTTGCTTTTGCTGTATGGAGGAACCATATCAAATCTCAGAAGTCCTACTTCCCACTGACGGTTGCATATTTTTATCGTCATGGAAAGTTGCATCTACCATGCAACTGCCCACAAACTCCACGTAAAGGAGTCCTATCACATACATATATTAATCATAAGGTCACCAATTTGGCAATATGTAGATGTCGCAACTCGCAATCATACTACCTTACCTTCCAACAAACCAAACAAAGAATCTGTTACTCAAGGAAATAAGATTTCAAAACTACATACTTAAGACCAAGCAAATCTATTTGACCTCCCCAAACCTTGGCCTTAGCAGGATCTACCTGGGTAGTGACTGTTATTCTAACAAGGTGGAAATAAATATGCAATAGCCTTTCCATAGTCCAATTAAGCACTCCTGTATAAAGCCAGCTAGACTCAACAAGGCCTCTGGCTATGATTGTTATCGTGGTAGTATAGCATGCCCGGGAAATGTAAAAAGTGCAAAAAGGCAAACTACGATGTGTTTGGATATCGAATTTGAGGGAAGGGGAAGGGAGAGAAAGAGAGGGAAGAGGAAGAAGAAACAGGTTCCATATCCCCTCCAAATCTCCCCTACTTTGCAGCAATTTGGAATAATAAAGAGGCAGGGAAACTGGACCCCTTTTCTCTCCCCTACACTTCCCCAACCCTATATCCAAACAAGAGAAAAATTGAATCCCTCAATGCTTCCTCCCCTTCCTTTCCCTTTGAATCCCCTAATGCAAACAATCCATTAAGGAAAGCTGGGTGGCTCTCCTGACCAATAATCTGAAGAGCAGTAAAAGCATACTTCAAGAAAGGTGGCAAAGCATCCACAAGCAGACTTGTACCTATCCTAGTTGATAGGCGGAACCTCTTATATCTGGAATTTTCAACTCGCAAGATAAGGTGGTTCAAGGGGCTCAAAAGGTAGTAACCCAGCTCTCCGAATATAAGATGGCCATAATATAAAGACATCTAACAGCAGAATAGAACCAGGAAGAAACAATGTCACACTCCCATAGTTAAGTATTTAGCTATAAAGTCCCCATGTAGGAACTTAGTGATTCAACAACTTAGATCCAGCATCGACCACTTGTTGGAAACTGGAAACTCTCCGATAAACAATGGTGCCGGCTAAAACGAAGATACCCTAATATTACAGGCTCATATCTAAGCATCATGTAGCTACAGACACTTCACTCAACTATGTGCGTAGAGGTAGAAAACCCAAGGAAAGAACTTTAAGAGGGTACTAGAGAGGAATTTTATAGCCATATCAAACCAAGTTTATGCAGTCAGTTACATGGATTTTGTTTCCTGTAACTAAGCATAGATGGACCCAGACAAGACCAAAAATCGCCAGAGAGAATCAGAGAAAGAAGAGTAAGAAACAAGAAGAGGTGTCAACGGAAAAGAAAATAAGAAACAAAAAGAAAGACTGGGGACAGACTGAAGAATCAAAGTTCATATACTGAGGTCTCACAGATAACCAAAAGTAACAAGACACTAGCCTCACAAAACATCAGTACTCTTTAACAACTCATTCAAACAAGACAATCTTAAAAGCTGTAGCGAAAGGTTTATATAATTCCTTGAATGTTGAAGCAAGATGAGGTAGAAGAGAGAGAATAACACAGTTTTGATTAATTCATGACCTCAAACAGTTTGTCCTCCCCCCTCATCTTTTCCTTATTAAACGTCTTCTTCCCTAAAATATGCTTCAGGAAATGCACCCCCTCTCCCACAGTCCCACCCCCCACTTTTCTACATTGACTCACGTACCCATGAATTCCCCATTATATACTCGATCCATCCAAATTAAATGCGCATGAGACTGAGACTGATGAGGAAAGTAGCTTTCATCTGTTGCTGCGATAAACCTTGGATGGTCTATAGGTAATACAATCCACTTCTTTCTCCTAACAGTAAGGCAGTACAAACAAAAGGAAGAGACATCATTAACAAGAACACCATGAAGATGAAGTTCAGCATTTAACCAAAAAATTGGTAGACAACACCAGGGGCCACTTTTTCAGAATTCTGTGCATAGTCAAACTATGAAGATAGACTTCATGAAATTACTTATAAAGCAACAGAAGTACTTTCATCAGGTGTTTTCATGTCAAAAGAAGGTTTGCAGATAAAGAAAATCCTTCAGCAGTAAGCATCCTGCCAATTACTCCTTCAGTGCATTGTGCATGTACAACCACAATATATACCCCAGCATGTGGCATCATAGATGGTGTCGGCAACATGAAACTATAATAGATAAAATGAGCATCAAACAGAGAAGAAATGAGTTTTTATCACATACCTGAACATTGTCATAAAGTTCGAACAAAGGCACAGCAAGAAGTTTCAAGTTTTTAGGTACTGCAAAGTACTCTCTCTCAGATAGATGCACAATGTAAAGTTTTTTGCACTCCTGAATCACCACAAACATCATGACCAGAATGTCAGACAACAGAACAGGAAGTCAGACCCTCAATTCCATAAGCTTGACAGACACAATCATTGGAACAAATTATTATCGAATACCAAAGGAACTCACCTTCGGTTTGGTTATATGAGGAGGACAGTAAGGGTACATAATAGTTTCAAAGTTTGGACGCCACCACATAGCCACACACTCTCCAATCTGAAGCATATAGCAAAGACAAATTTTGAGCACGTACGGACAAAAATTATGTACATAACCTATACACCAACAGGCTGGATATTCAATTTTGTACAATCCACGATGGTATATTACCATTTATATTATACGGTTTTATGTGACAGACTCTGAGCCCAAAGCAGAATGTGGGGGACGGGAACAGTTTAATCACTGGATGATGTAATACCCGCTTGGCCTAGCCATTTCAACTGTTTCTGGACCCCAAAAATTAGAAAGTCGGCCTGAAGACCTACTTTTGGAAAGTCAATATTTTCCCAAAAAACCCGAAAATCGAGAAACGCCTTGGAAGTAGAAGTAACAAATTGGTGCCTCTATTAATATTTCTCAGTCAACGCATCATACAGAAAAGAGCTTTATATTTTATCTTTGTAAACCCTTGTTTTCTTTGCTCCTCAGTTATTTGTCTTCTTCCCCATGTTCAACCTACACTAGTTCACGAAAAAGAACAACTCTTGTATTCATGTATTCCTTTTTAGTTTGTGCCTCCTATTCATCTGCCATAAATTTTTACTTAGCAAAATCCCACAAGTTATAAATTTGTATTCCTTGTTTAGAGAAGAAGATTAGAAAACCATGAAATGAACGTGTCTACAACTAAAATTTGTATAATCATGCCATCAGTGTTGCATATTCGTCTTCAGAAGCAAAAAAAAAGGAATATATCAAAGTTGCTTCAACTGTAGGCAAAATGTATATTTGTCAAGGTACTTATATCATAATCTTGGCCAAATAACTAGAACAAAAAGTCAACAACAATATTTCAAAAAACTAATTTTAGGAAATTACAAAAAATAAAGAAAAACATCGCCAAACAGGGTCGTAATCTCTCAGCTCTTACGATAATACATCACATAATAATTTGACCATACAAAGAACAGAGAAGTGAAGAAAAATGAAGGAATGACAGGAAATCATTTTCCAGATTTGCAGCAACTTATCTCATACAATGATAGTGTTTCGGTCCTAAGACTGTTCAGTATGTGATTTCCAACAGCTTAGAAGATATCTAGAACATAATGTACTATGAAACACTACCTGCCAATCTGGTTGCAGAGCAGGTTGGCCAGGTGCAGCAAGCTTGCTAGATAATTTCCTTTTCAAACCCTCAATCTCTGTAAAAGACATGCAAGCAGCATATTTTGAATCTCCAAAAAAAGAAATCAAACTTGAACTTTTTCTTAAGAGGCCAATATAAATACCATTCTCGCCTGGCTTCAACCGGCCCCCAGGAAGTTTGCAGAATGTGTTTCCAATTTGTAGCAGAAGTATGTGTGGATGATTATGCTCCTGAACCTGCACTAGCGGAACACCCAATACATGAAGAACAAAATATAATAATTTATGTATGCAATCACAAAAATGTAATGCAAGTCTTCTTCGGTTAAGATGGAAGTCCACAAAAATAGGCATCAATGATGGAGCATAGGCCATATGCCCAGTGGCGGATGCACCTTATGCCAAGCGGGTGCACGGGAGACTTTTTTTGGATTTTTTTGATTAAGCTGCTTTTTTAAGAGTGTCTTTGTAAAATAAACAGTGTTCCTGGTATAATACATTTCTGAATCCGCCACTGCATATGCCGTTGCAGGGCAATAGGCAAAAAGTAATTTCCGCAATCATGAGAGCATACAAGGACCACACTAATCTTTCCAATAATCTATAGTCACTACCAACTCAGACGGTAAACTGTCACACTCCCCCTCCCCCAACGCATACACAGACAGTCACTTATGCTTAAACTCTTGCCTCTAAATGCCAGAGGACAAGATAAGTATGTCAAAGAAACAATACTAGATGCAACACACAGACAACAAGCATGAGTATAACATTTAAAGGATCCTCCTTCCCTCCCAGGGGCCAGGGCACCACTTCATGTGAACCCCCAGGATCGAGTAAAATTCAGCAACTGGAATTCATTCAACCTAAAATTGTCTAAACCAGCCTTTCTACTGCCTGAAACGTCACATTAGACAGACACTAACGGCTCGGTTGGTCTTACATAATCGAACAAGGGATCGGTAATAAATTTTGCATAAGTCTACGACATGAATAATTACGCGGGGAAATTAACATAATGCATCTCCACCAGCAAATCATGTGTGTTAATCTTCAATTCCTCACAACTCCATAACCACATAACCACATAACTGAATGATGCTTAAAACATGAAAGTTGATACCACCTCTTAACCATACGCTATCTAACTTGATGTACTCCTCTTCATATCACTTCCAGAGTTGTCAGCACGTAGTAACTATCATTTTAATTTTCTAGTAATCTTTACTTACTACTTTATAGCACTAATGTCTTAGGAGTCATAAGACAGGTATAATTCCAATAATATAAATCTACAACAGGAGAACAGTCATTTAGCTCTTATCGATCGATGCCGAGTAAAGAAGAGTTTATAACCTTACCAGTAGGATTGCTTCCACACTTGTCCTCATGCCCTCTTTCATATAACTAAACAAGCAAAAAAAAAAAAAGCGAACTTTCAGGCTCAATAACAAACAACAAAATTAATATCTCTACCTGCAAATAATTTAAGACAATTCCACACCTAAAGCAACAAAACAAGGTTTTATATCTCCACATTCTTTATCACTCCTTATTCAGGTCTTTTTTCCGTCTTTCATTTCCTATTTATTTTACAGATTTAAAGGAGGGGAACCCAATAATTCATCCAAGCAACTCTTTCTACCCCCAAAAGAGCAAACTTCTCGATGCAACCATATAAAGCATAAAACTTGGGAAAATCCCAAGATAATCAAAGCAACAAAACCCATATCCAATGGTTTATAAACCTAGCATTCCAAACAAGACATGACATTAAAACAACAAAACAAGCATATAATTCAAGAGTAAAGCATGAGAACCCCAAAATGATTAGAGCAAAATAACCCAAATTGGTGTCATGTCAACTATCAAGGTTTGACCAGGGTTCATAAAGCTAATATTGTATTACAGATGACATTTTAACAACAACAAAAACATATAATTCAAGGATGATAGCATACACATACACATTAAGCATGAAACTTTATTAAAAAAAAACCAATAAAATTAGAGCAAAACAACAAAAGGATCTAGGTTTAACAAGGATTTATAGCACTGAAATAGCATATCACATCACATGACATAAAAAACATACAATTCAAGCATGATAAAAATGAGACACAAGTAAGTATAAAGCATGAAACTATGAGAAATCCAATTAAACTTGAATTTCATAAAACCAACAGAGCATAGTACATGAGTTTAACACAATAAAGTAAACATGATAGCAAACATATACACATAAAGCATGAAACTTTAATGAAAAACCAACAAAATTAAAGCAAAACAACAAAAGGGTCAAGGTTTAACAGGGGTTTAGAGCATTGAAACAGTACATCACATCACATGACAAAAAAAAAAAAAAACGTACAATTCAAGCATGATAAAAATGAAACATAACTCATAAGCAAGTATAAAGCATGAAAGTATGAAACTTTGAGAAAACCCAATAAAATTAAAGCAAAACAACAAAAGGGTCAAGGTTTAATAAGGGTTTAGAGCATTGAAACAGTACATCACATCACATGACAAAAAAAAAAAAAACATACAATTCAAGCATGATAAAAATGAAACATAACTCATAAGCAAGTATAAAGCATGAAAGTATGAAACTTTGAGAAAACCCAATAAAATTAAAGAAAAACAACAAAAGGGTCAAGGTTTAATAAGGGTTTATAGCATTGATATAGCATATCACATCAGTTGACATAAAAAACATACAATTCAAGCATGATAAAATGAGACACAACAATAAAAGTAAAGTAAAACAACAAAAGGGTCAAGGCTTAACAAGGGTTCATACCATCAAAAAAGCATATCACATCACATGACATACAGAAACAAAACATACAATCCAAGTAAGTATAAAGCATGAAACTTTATGAAAAACCAACAAAATTAAAGTAAAAAAGAGACAAACTTGAGCTTCATTCGAGCAAGGCGATCAGCAACAGAGGTGTCTTTCTCCATCTTGGGTTCTTTGGTGCCAAAAGTGTAGCTTGATAATGGGTATGTGTTCACCACTGGACATGCTGTGCTCACCATCACTTCCTCTTCTTTGCTTTTTAGAGAGGAAGTGATTTTTAGTCCTATGAATCAAATCTTTGGAAGGATTTGGGCAGACTACACTAGAGAGTGCAAGATTTGATTAAAATTGGCTTTGATGGAATGGGGCACATTATTTACTGTTCTCTTTATGGAGAGTCGGTAACGGCTCGAATTCGGACTAAATCGCAATTTAAATTTGGATAAAATTAAATGGTAAAACCAAAAAAAGTTATTGGATAATTATGATCATTTTTAGTAGTCTTACTTGACTTGAATTCGAACTAAATCGAATAGTTAATTAAAAAAGGTTCTAATATAAGAACTTGTACGAGAAGTCGAGAATGACTTGATAATAAATTTGGTGGTGTTGAGAAATACTCATAAAAATTTAAGAAGTTTATCATCATAAATTAATATTTCGGTCTTTTAACTTTTTCTGAAATGAAAGAGTAGGAGGAGTTTTATTCCATAAAGTCGAGATTCGACAAAGTTTGAATAGCTAGGAAAAATAGTATGATCAAATCAACTCATCTCTTTTCATGATCCCTATATTTCAGACATGAGAAAATATAATACACGAAAAGTTATTACAAAGATTAGCGATATCATCAACTTATAAGCCATTTGGATTCAATTTGCCCACAAATATAATTAGTAGCTTGAATGAAAGTAAGTGCACCACCCTAAACCTAAAGATTGGCATGACATGAGCAAACCCAAACCCGCCTTGAAACAACCAGACACGAGATCGACTCGCCCCATCCGATTGCCACTTCTAGCCATGAATAATTGAGTAGTGTGTAAATAAGTGCACGCCAAATACCCCCCCCCCCCCCCCCCCCCCCCCCCCCCCCCCCCCCCCCTCC